>JBAMBR010002254.1:10000-13930 GCA_037044475.1 Zaprionus obscuricornis | reverse complement strand
TTTGCACTTTTGCTAGACAAAAAAAAAAAAAAAAAAAAAACACAAGTGAAATATGTTTTCATTTCATTAAAGTTTGTGTGTGTGTGTGTGTGTGTGAGTGTGTGTTTGCTCTGCGCTGCTCTGTGCTTGTTCGTGATTTGTGCTGCTTTACAGTGGGAATGAATATATATGGTACGTGTTCGTGCCTAATAAATTAACATGTGAAGCAAGCGCATAAAAATTAGTTGCTCAAATTAAAGAGAAAAGCAACAACAACAACGACAACAACAACAACGAATAAGAAAAAGAAAAAAGGAAATTGTAATTTAACAAGTCGAACATTGTCATACACTAACTAAGACTTGAAGCTACAAAATTTGTGTACAAATTTTTCTGCTTGGAATTTCTGTTGGAATTTTTATTTGCTGTTTTTTTTTTTTGTTATTTCTCACTTCTTGCTGTCAATTATAGCTCAAAAGCTGTTTAATTGCGCTTTGAAATTCTAATTCATTTTTTTTATTTAATCTTTTGTTTTCTCTCGCTCGTAAAACAAATGAACTTTCTCATTAAGCATTAAGCTGCAGAAGCGCAGAGACAAGTGTTGTCTACGCTTCCAGTTTGACTTTGAGTTCGAGTTCGAGTTCAGGTTCGGGTTCAGTTTCGGCTTCAGTTTCAGCTTCAGCTTCAGAGTTTCGGCTACTGATTCTGGTTTGGAAGTTCTGCCTCTGATTTTTCTGCTTTACGCGCTCTCTCTCTCTCTCTCTCTCTCTCTCTCTCTCTCTCTCCCCTCTCTCTCTCTCTCTCTCCCTTACACTCTCTATAAATATCTATCTTTGTCTTTTTCTCCGTCTTCCTGTTGCTCTTTTCCCTCTCCCCCTCCTCATGTCACATTGCTGCTGCTTTCTATTAGTCTTTAAGCTTCGACACGCCTCGTTTGTACAGAGAACTTTTCTTTTCACTTGTATGTAGGCTTAATATACCCTGTAATTGGCTTATAGGGTATTTCATATCAAAGACTTTAAGCTGCATTTAAATTTTTGCAGGCATAAAACTTTTATAGCTATAAAAAAATTATTTTTTTTTTTAATTTTTAAGCCTGAAAATTTTTATTCTTCAATTTATTTTTGAGCTGTCGTACAGCGTAACTGTTAGTCATGCATGCTCCTTACTTGGCGTTGATAGACATGTTCAGGTTCTTAACAAAGTTGTAATGACATACATACATATATATATATATATATCACACATACATAGCCATACATAGGCCTATAATGTTTTTATATAGCTGCACATAAATTCGTGTAAATTAAACGTAATTTCGCTTTAAAATTAGTTTCACAAATTGTAGGGTATTAAAACAGTTAAATTGACAGTTTAATTAACGTATTACAAACACTTGCAAAGAGTTTTTTGTTGTTTTGTGGCACAATTTAAAAACAACTTCGAGGCAAAAGTTTTTTTTTTGGCTTTTAATCAAAACTCTTTGCATGAAGTTGGCAACGTATAAACGTGTGTTGAGCTTAGCTTTATTTATATATATCTCTCTCTCTCTCTCTCTGTATGTGTATAAATAACAGCGCAATGACAGAGAGAGAGAGAGAGAGAGAGAAAAACACAAACAATGTCACGAGCTCTACAACAACAACAACAAAAAATGAAGAAAAAAAAATAGATGCTGAAAAAGTAGAACAGTTGGCGGCTCAGCGGCTGCTGCTGCCGGTGCTGCTGTTGTCGTTGCTCTTGCTGCTTCTATGCTTGGCACTTTAGTAACGTCTCCTTCACTTGGCACAGCTTCCCCCTTGCTCACTCTCACTCTCTCTCTCTCTCTCTCTCTCTCTCTTGCTCTGTCTCTCTCTTTTGTGTTGTTGTCAACTCTCGCGTAGTGGCAAACATTTTCCGGGGCAACTTTGGCTGCTTAAAAGCGTTTGCCGCCTCCTGCTTTTCCACACATTGTGCTCATTTCTCATAATGGCATTTTATACAATTTTTTTCTTCTTTTTGCCAAAATGTACACACACACACACGTAATATACACACAAGCACACACACACACACATGCATACATGTTGTAAGCACTGTGTAAGCTCAATTCAAAAGCAAATGCAAGATACTTAAATGCAAAATATGTACTTCAAGCTTTCAGTGTTCTCTCACTCACTCTCTCTCTGTCCCTGTCTCTGTCTCCCAGCAGTTATTACACGTGTATTATATGCGCAAATATTTGCCACACCTAGCCGCCCACATGCCACATACACCACACACACACACAGACACACGCACAGCTTAAGCAATTTTCTGCCTAGGCAAAAAACAAAAACAAAGTTTTAATTACTTTTTCTCCATTGTTCTTCAGCAAAATTCACTCGCTCGCTCGTTAGCTCTCACTCTCTATCTCTCTCTCACTCACTCTCTATCTCTCTCTCACTTACTCTCTCACTCTATAGTGTCTTTGGAAATCTCATTTCCCAAGTCTCTACTGATAAGTCTCGAGTGAGAATATTTATTTTCAATTTCATATTTTTCTCTGTTTCTCTTTGATAATTTATGCATATGTATATATATATTTTTTGCTGCCACTGTAATTTTGTTTAAATGAATTTGAATTTTGAATTAGCATTTGAAAATTTATTTTTTTTGCATTTTTGCATTATTTATGAGTTTTACATTTTGATTGGCACATGACACTCTATGCTGATAATGAAGAAGAAGAACGATAAACGGATGAGAATATTGATAAGAGATAAGAGCATTGAATTTACCAAATGTCAAGGTATAAAAATTAAAAATTTAATAAAATTTAAATAATAATAAATAATAAATAATAGATAAATAATAAATAATAATAATAATAAATAATAATAAATAATAATAATAATAATAATAATAATAATAATAATAATAATAATAATAAATAAATAATAATAAATAATAATAAATAAATAATAATAAATAAATAATAATAAATAATAGATAAATAATAAATAATAAATAATAAATAATAAATAATAAATAATAAATAATAAATAATAAATAATAAATAATAAATAATAAATAATAAATAATAAATAATAAATAATAAATAATAAATAATAAATAATAAATAATAAATAATAAATAATAAATAATAAATAATAAATAATAAATAATAAATAATAAATAATAAATAATAAATAATAAATAATAAATAATAAATAATAAATAATAAATAATAAATAATAAATAATAAATAATAAATAATAAATAATAAATAATAAATAATAAATAATAAATAATAAATAATAAATAATAAATAATAAATAATAAATAATAAATAATAAATAATAAATAATAAATAATAAATAATAAATAATAAATAATAATAATAATAATAATAATAATAATAAATAAATAATATTAAATAATAATAAATAAATAAAAATAAATTTAAAAACATGACAGTGGGTGTGGCATGTTAACATTGGAAAATAATTTAAGTTGCATATGAAAAATGACAAAAAAAAAATTGAAATAATTCTAATACAACAAATTTGCTAAGTTCAAGGAGTTTTCATAGCTATAGAAAACAATGGAAAATATTAAACGTTATTTTTTTTTGAGCACAATTTTAGCATATAGCGTAGCTTATACTATATATATATATATATATAGAGAGAGAGAGAGAGAGATAGAGCATATGCTTTAAGTTTTTAATTATTACGCAGTAGTACGTTGTGCAGCTATATATGTATATAGCTAGCCTAGCAGTCATAGAGTTAAGCTGCCAGAATTCTGTTGAAGCTCGAGCTCTCTAGAGCTTCATATACAAAAAAGGGGGCCGACAGCCATTAAGCTGCTGACATATGCCATATGCAAAGCTTATCATTTGTAAAGCCAAGCAAAATGACAGACATAGTGAATGTGTGTGAGAGAGAGAGAGAGAGAGATAGAGATATATATAGACCACCCGCATGC
>JBAMBR010002254.1:0-7500 GCA_037044475.1 Zaprionus obscuricornis | reverse complement strand
TATATATAGTATAAGCTACGCTATATGCTAAAATTATGCTCAAAAAATAACGTTTAACATTTTCCATTGTTTTCTCTAGCTATGAAAACTCCTTGAACTTAGCAAATTTGTAGTATTAGAATTATTTCAATTTTTTTTTTTTTTCATTTTTCATATGCAACTTAAATTATTTTCTAATGTTCACCTGCCACACCTACTGTCATGTTTTTAAATTTATTATTAATTATTTATTATTATTTAATATTATTTATTTATTATTATTATTATTATTATTATTATTATTATTATTATTTATTATTTATTATTTATTATTTATTATTTATTATTTATTATTTATTATTTATTATTTATTATTTATTATTTATTATTTATTATTTATTATTTATTATTTATTATTTATTATTTATTATTTATTATTTATTATTTATTATTTATTATTTATTATTTATTATTTATTATTTATTATTTATTATTTATTATTTATTATTTATTATTTATTATTTATTATTTATTATTTATTATTTATTATTTATTATTTATTATTTATTATTTATTATTTATTATTTATTATTTATTATTTATTATTTATTATTTATTATTTATTATTTATTATTTATTATTTATTATTTATTATTTATTATTTATTATTTATTATTTATTATTTATTATTTATTATTTATTATTTATTATTTATTATTTATTATTTATTATTTATTATTTATTATTTATTATTTATTATTTATTATTTATTATTTATTATTTATTATTTATTATTATTTATTTATTATTATTATTATTATTATTATTATTATTATTATTATTATTATTATTATTATTATTATTATTATTATTTATTATTATTTATTATTTATCTATTATTTATTATTATTTAAATTTTATTAAATTTTTAATTTTTATACCTTGGCATTTGGTAAATTCAATGCTCTTATCTCTTATCAATATTCTCATCCGTTTATCGTTCTTCTTCTTCATTATCAGCATAGAGTGTCATGTGCCAATCAAAATGTAAAACTCATAAATAATGCAAAAAAAAAATGTTCAAATGCTAATTCAAAATTCAAATTCATTTAAACAAAATTACAGTGGCAGCAAAAAATATATATATACATATGCATAAATTATCAAAGAGAAACAGAGAAAAATATGAAATTGAAAATAAATATTCTCACTCGAGACTTATCAGTAGAGACTTGGGAAATGAGATTTTCAAAAGACACTATAGAGTAAGAGGGAGTGAGAGAGAGATAGAGAGTGAGTGAGAGAGAGATAGAGAGTGAGAGCTAGCGAGCGAGCGAGTGAATTTTGCTGGAGAACAATGGAGAAAAAGTAATTAAAACTTTGTTTTTGTTTTTTGCCTAGGCAGAAAATTGCTTAAGCTGTGCGTGTGTCTGTGTCTGTGTGTGTGTGTGTGTGGCATGTGGGCGGCTAGGTGTGGCAAATATTTGCGCATATAATACACGTGTAATAACTGCTGGGAGACAGAGTGACAGAGAGAGACAGAGAGAGAGAGTGTGAGTGAGAGAGCACTGAAAGCTTGAAGTACATATTTTGCATTTAAGTATCTTGCATTTGCTTTTGAATTGAGCTTACACAGTGCTTACAACATCTATGTATGTGCGTGTGCTTGTGTGTGTGTGTGTACATTTTGGCAAAAAGAAGAAAAAAATTGTATAAAATGCCATTATGAGAAATGAGCACAATGTGTGGAAAAGCAGGAGGCGGCAAACGCTTTTAAGCAGCCAAAGTTGCCCCGGAAAATGTTTGCCACTACGCGAGAGTTGACAACAACACAAAAGAGAGACAGAGCAAGAGAGAGAGAGAAAGAGCGAGAGAGAGATAGATAGAGCAAGGGGGAAGCTGTGCCAAGTGAGGGAGACGTTACTAAAGAGCCAAGCATAGAAGCAGCAATAGCAACAGCAACGGCAAGAGCACCGGCAGCAGCAGCCGCTGAGCCGCCAACTGTTCTACTTTTTCAGCATCTATTTTTTTTTTCTTCATTTTTTTGTTGTTGTTGTTGTAGAGCTCGTGACATTGTTTGTGTTTTTTTTCTCTCTCTCTCTCTCTCTCTCTCTCTCTGTTATTGCGCTGTTATTTATACACATACAGAGAGAGAGAGAGAGAGAGAGAGATATATATAAATAAAGCTAAGCTCAACACACGTTTATACGTTGCCAACTTCATGCAAAGAGTTTTGATTAAAAGCCAAAAAAAACTTTTGCCTAGAAGTTGTTTTTAAATTGTGCCACAAAAAACTCTTTGTAAGTGTTTGTAATACGTTAATTAAACTGTCAATTTAACTGTTTTAATACCCTGCAATTTGTGAAACTAATTTTAAAGCGAAATTACGTTTAATTTACACGAATTTATGTGCAGCTATATAAAACATTATAGGCCTATGTATGTACGGCTATGTATGTATGTACATATGTGTGATGTATGTATATATATGTATGTATGTATGTATGTCATTACAACTTTGTTAAGAACTTGAACATGTCTATCAACGCCAAGTAAAGAGCATGCATGACTAGCAGTTACGCTGTAAGACAGCTCAAAGATAAATTGAAGAATAAAAATTTTAAGGCTTAAAAATTAAAAAAAAAAAATTTTCATAGCTATAAAAGTTTTATGTCTGCAACAATTTAAATGCAGCTTAAAGTCTTTAATATAAAATAACCTATAAGCCAATTACAGGGTATATTAAGCCTACATACAAGTGAAAAGAAAAGTTCTCTGTACAAACGAGGCGTGTCGAAGCTTAAAGACTAATAGAAAGCAGCAGCAATGTGACATGGGGGAGGGAGAGAGAAAAGAGCAACAGGAAGACAGAGAGAAAGACAAAGATAGATATTTATAGAGAGTGTAAGGGAGAGAGAGAGAGAGCGCGCGTAAAGCAGATAAACCAGAGGCAGAACTTCCAAACCAGAATCAGTAGCCGAAACTCTGAAGCTGAAGCTGAAACTGAAGCCGAAACTGAACCCGAACCTGAACCTGAACTCGAACTCAAAGTCAAACTGGAAGCGTAGACAACACTTGTCACTGCGCTTCTGCAGCTTAATGCTTAATGAGAAAGTTCATTTGTTTTACGAGCGAGAGAAAACAAAAGATTAAATAAAAAAAAATGAATTAGAATTTCAAAGCGCAATTAAACAGCTTTTGAGCTATAATTGACAGCAAGAAATGAGAAGTGAGAAATAACAAAAAACAAAAAAAAAAAGCAGCAAATAAAATTCCAACAGAAATTCCAAGCAGAAAAATTTGTACACAAATTTTGTAGCTTCAAGTCTTAGTTAGTGTATGACAATGTTCGACTTGTTAAATTACAATTTCCTTTTTTTCTTATTCGTTGTTGTTGTTGTTGTCGTTGTTGTTGTTGCTTTTCTCTTTAATTTGAGCAACTAATTTTTATGCGCTTGCTACACATGTTAATTTATTAGGCACGAACACGTACCATATATATTCATTCCCACTGTAAAGCAGCACAAATCACGAACAAGCACAGAGCAGCGCAGAGCAAACACACTCACACACACACACACACACACACTTTAATGAAATGAAAACATATTTCACTTATGTTTTTTTTTTTTTTTGTCTTTGTTTATTCTGCTGCTGCTGCCGCTGCCGCTGCTGCTGCTGCTTCTTGTTGCGCTTCACTTTCTTTTCAGCTGTCAAACACTTGAAATAATTGAAGAATCGTTTTAATTTAATTACTAAAAAAAATGATGAAAAAATTCTTCTTGTTAATTGTTAACTAACTAAAAAAAATGTTTACAACTTTTTTTTTTTTTTTTTACTCTAATTGCAGCTTGAAAAACCTTTTGAGGTAAAGTAAAGGAGAGCGAAAAAAAAAAACAGCCACAAAATTTCTAAAACAACGAAAATGGTTTTCGATTGCGGCGTTTGGTGTGCAAAGTATTTGCTTTGTATATTAAATTTTATATTTTTTGTAAGTAAAAAAACTTAAAAAAAAAAAAAAAAATAAAAATAAAAAAAAAATTAACAGCAACAGCAACAAAAGCAACAGCAATGATTTTGTAAAAAAAAAGCAGAAAAAAAAATATATTCCCAGGGAAAATAAAATGCAAGTTTTTCCAATTTGTTTTTTCGTTTTTTTTTTTTCTGTTAAATTGCAGTACAAATTGTGTGCGCAATGTGCTGCTGCGGATAGGCGCGGCATATGCTTGCGGTTCGAGTCAATCAAGCAAATCTCTGCGCATGCGCAGTTTTTGCTGCATTTACAATGGTTCATTGACTTTTTTCTGCTGTTATTGTTGCTGTTGTTGTTGTTATTGTTGTAGTTGTTGTTATTGTTGTTGTTGTTGTTGTTGTTGCTTGCTGTTGTAGTTGCTGTTGCTTATCATCATAATTAACAACATCAAATGCAATCAACATAAATGCGCACAACATAAACATAATCATGTTGTGCTGTGTATTGACTTGTTGTTGTTGTTGTTGTTGTTGTATTTTGCATGTTGAGGGTTTTTTCCATTGTTGTTGTTATTGTTATTGTTATACTAACTTTACCTACATTGCAGGTGCTAGGCACAATTATATTTGGAGTTGGACTATGGCTGGCCGTGGACAAGCATTCATTGATTGCTCTGCTCAAGCTTGTCGAGAGTGAACGCATTGAGGTAAATGACAATGCTAAATATAATACTATATACTAACTATATATTAGACATATACAACACTCTGTAGTAAGTGTGAGAAAAACAACCCAAAAAAAAAAAAGAAACAAAAATTAGAAATGAAATTCCAACAAATTCAATTGAAAAATGAACAAAAAACCGAAAATGAAACCAAAATAGAAAAAAAAAATAGAAAAAATCAACCCTAAATACAAGTTGCACTTGAACTAACTAATAAGCAAACATTATTATATAATAGTAGCAGCATATATATACAGTATATATATATGTTAGATATATAATTTATATATTCAGCAAACATCACGTGTGTCACGTGTCACAATAATTGTTGACAAGACACGAAAAAAAAAGAAAAAATTAGAGCGATTATTTTGCTTGTAATTAAAGTCGAAAAAAAAAATCTATATAGAAAATTATAAGTATAGCTGGAAAAAAGTAAAATATGACAATAAAATGCAACTAGTAGCACGAATGACTAATAACTGCAACTAAATATTAAATGTACAGTTTTAATATTTAGTTAACAAATTGCATTCAACTTTAACATTCATTGAAATTTTGAACTAAACAAAATTTTTTAATTAATTTTACATAGAAATTGAGCTTGTAGAACTTGTAGAGCTCAGCCAGCTGTTCGTTGATGTTTTATTTTTTGCTCTTTTGCATTTACATTTGCATGTTAACGTGCAACTAAGAGTTGCAAGATATGCAAGTATCTATTGTTATTGCTGCTATATTAGGTTATTAGTTGAAATGAAATTTGTGGCATGTCCTTGCTGCAGCAAACAGCAGCAAGTAAATGCAAGTAAATTGCATAGTTCATGCAAAAGTCTAATTGATGAAACTTTTTTTTAGGGGGCGTTGCATGTACATATATGTGGCATGTGTGGGCGTCAATTTCGCTTTTGGTCAATGAACTTGCTTAAAGCTGTATGTGTAGGGGGGGGGGGGGGGGGGGAAAGGGACAAGCAATATTTCCGTTGTTGTTGTTGTTGTTGTTGTTGCCTGACAGCACAATTTATACACTTTTAAAACCTACGCATACTTACGCGCTGCCTTTCTCTCGCTCACACACACACACACTCTGTAGTACTTTGTCAATTAAAGCTCAACTCATAATTAAATTATAAGATGATCAAAAATAAAAATTTTAATAATAAAAAAAAAAAACAAAGTAAATTGCGAAAGTTTTTTGCTCTTTTTTTTATAGTTGCGTTGAGCAAAAGGTTAAATTACGCATACGCAACGTTGACATTTTTATACAGCTGTTAAATGCCATAGAATAATTTATATGCATATTACTCACACAATCTCTCTTTCTCTCTCTCTCTCTCTCTCTCTCTCTCTACTCTCTACTCTCTTTCTTTTATCTGCAGCACTTTACACAGCCGCAGGTCATTGAGCAATTTGCCTACGCTCTGCTCGTCATTGGCGCCATCATGTTCTTCTTGAGCCTCTTGGGCTACTTGGGTGCCATGCGTGAATCTCGCTGCCTGCTGTCAACGGTAAGTGTATAACATATATGTATATATAATTGAGATTGTATCGACAGATACAAAGAGTTACAAAAAATACTTGATGACAATTTACATTGTCTGCGCAACGGGATTGCATCATCTTTGTCTTTGTCTTCATCTTCATCTCTTACAGCAATTGTTTATATTGCATTTCACATTTACGTGTAGACATTGAAGACATTGAAGACATTTTCAACATTTTTCGTTTTTCATTTTAACTTTTTGCTTGGAAAATCCAAAAATGAAATTCGGGGAAACCTTCAGCAAGGAGAAAGTTACAATCAGTTGTGAATACAATTTACTATTGAGCCTCCTCTATACCCTGCAGCAGCTACTGGCATAGAGCATATGTAGCTTGCGTATACGTAAATATTTGCAGGGTAACTCAGGGTCAAGCTTTTTAAAACTTGTTAATGTCTTCCAGAAATATTTTTCATCTGACATTTTAGACAACGAGAAGACGCAAAAAAGCAAAGAAAACGAAAACGAAAATGAAAACGTGTCTTAACATTTTTACACACATTACAAGTTCGAGTAACAGTCGTGAGGGCTACGGCAAGCCCTTCACTTTTTTTTCAACACTCACTGTACTTGATCTTCTGTGCTTGGAATTATAATTTCACCTGCGGACACACAGACAGACAGACAGACAGATAGATAGATATAGAGAGCGCGATGATACGTTATTGCCCAACCTTAAAAGAAATTTTCTATAATTGATTCGATTATTCGATTACTTTCAATCGTTTGCTGTTCACTAGTCTCTCTCTCTCTCTCTCTCTCTCTCTGTCTCTCTCTGTGTTTTTTTCATAAATCGTTTAATCAATTAATGTGCAGTGCCAGCCCTCTGTTTCCACTCTTCAAAGTCTATCTATCTCTTTTACACTTTATAAGGCTTGGCTAGACATTTAATTGCATTTATAAAAACAGGTGCAACGAGTTTTTTCCCAACACTTGTTTTTTGTTGTTGTTGTTGTTGTTGTTATTTTATTGTGCGACATTATTTATTTTATACACAGAAATTTGTTGTATCCAACGTCTGTTGGACCTTCGGGGGCGTTTAAATATTTTGTATGCACAATTTTGAGCATAATTTGCAGTTAAAATGAAAATGAAGCAAGGGCAAATTGTCAATAGTCAAGGTTAATGTTTAGCATTGTTCAAGTGTCTTAGCATTGGTAACATTGGTGTGCAAAATATTTTTTTGCTGCCGATTGTAAATTACTTTCAAATTGTTTAACAAGTAAAAAAAAAACATAAAACCAAAAAAAAAAAAAAATAAAAAAAAAACACAAATATTCAATGTG
>JBAMBR010002252.1:0-31569 GCA_037044475.1 Zaprionus obscuricornis | reverse complement strand
AAAAATGTTTTGAAAATTTTTCATTTAATTGGCTTTTAATAATATTGTTAATTTCTTTATATTTATTTTACAATTATTTAATTTTATAATTTATTTTATTTTTTTATTTTAATTTAAAGAGAATATTTCATTTATTAGCTAACTTGTATTTATTGCCACTTAAAATGCACAAAAAAAAAAGAAATATTTTGCATACGCGTCAAAGTCTAAAATTTATTTTGAACAAAAAATAAAAATAGAAATTGATTAGCAAAATTATTGACAAAAAAATGAAATGAAAAAAAAATGTTTGAAAATATTTTATATAATTGGCTTTTAATAATATTGTTAATTTCTTTATATTTATTTTACTATTATTTAATTTAACAATTTATTTATTTTTTTTTTTTTTAGTTTAAAGAGAATATTTCATTTATTAGCTAACTTGTATTTATTGCCACTTAAATTGTTTTAAATTACATACATTAACATATTTTCATATGCTGCTGCTGCTGTTGCTGTTGCTGCATTTATTTACAATCAATTAAATTATTGGCCCTTTGGAAAGTTACAAAATATGGTAGTGCAATCTCTTTAGGATTTATCGCCTAAAGCCCATTAGGTAATATGTATAATTAAATTTGTATAAATTATTAGAATGCGCCACAAATTTCAAATTCATTTATACAAAAAAAAAAAAACCAAATGCCAAATTTTCTCATTTTTTTTTCATTTTTACTATTTGAATTTTATAATTATTTTTTTATTTATTTTTTTTTTTTTGACATTTGTCAATTACAGATATGTGTAAAAATGCAAAATGTATAAATGAAATGTTAACTAATTGCATGTACACTTTAAATTAATTACTTAGATAGTATTTTTGGGGTCAGTTAATTTTTTGCGGTCTGGTTTGGTTTTTTTTTTTTTGAGGTTTATTAAATTAAAATGAAAATTTTTATATTATGATTGTGCTGTTAAATTTGGGTCAATGTTGTTTTGCTTGAAGGTTTTTGGAGGCAGGGCGAGTAGTTGTATCTACCAAAACTGATGTGAAAATAAGTGCAAGTAATGGAATTTAATTAAATACGTGCATAAATTATGCATTATAATGGCAACTACACACACACACACGCTTAGACTTGCAGTCGTTCTCGTTGCATAATTATTGTCAAAATATGTAATTGTGTTCGCTGAAAAGTATGCAATGGGGGGCGGTGGCGTAACTGTAACGCCTACTTTAGCCCAAACTTGTGCTGTTATTGTCATCGTTTTGCTTGTCCTTGCACAGTAACAGTAACACTTGAAGCAACCAGAATGCTTAATGCTTAATGTTCATTGCTCTTTTATTGCAGGCAATTGAAAAGCGAAAGCATAAACGATTTTATATAAGCCATAAGCATGCTTCATATTACTGCAGTCAATTTATACAGTTGAATATTTGCATGCTCATGTTTATATAGAGAAATTACTTGTATAAAGTTTTTGAGAACATCCTTGCTGACTGCTAGAAACACTCTCAGTGTGTGTGTGTGTGTGTGTGTGTGTTTTGGTTTGCAGCATGAGATGGGTGTGTCACAGTTTCAATTCAACATGCTTGTAATTCACACGCATGCTCATAATTTGGCCATGCACCCACACACACACACACACAGAGAGAGATAAACACAGACACATATATAAAGAGAAATACTTGACAATGTTGCCTTGTTGTTACCCTTTTCGCCCAGCATCCGTCGCATCCGTTCGCATCGTTTGTTTAAAGCAGTTTGCACATTGTTGTCATTACTGTTGTTGTGGTGGCTTCTGTTGCTGTTGCTGTTGGACAGACTGGCAGCCATAATAAGACCATTGTTTATGTTGTTCCTGATGGCATTAATACCATTGTAATTTCAATATTTAGTCAACCACTTAATAATATGCGGCTTACTAATGATTATTAATTATTGTGGAATGCTTGTTGTCATTTTGTTGCTATTAATGCTTACACATACATACATACAAAATAAACAAATATATAAACATATAGACATGCATATACTGCTTTCCATAAGGTTAACCACAAATTATAGCAAATATTTCTGTGTGTGTTTGTGTGTGTTGCAGGTGATTCGTTATTGACCAAAGATTACATACAACAAATGTTTAACGGATGTCAGTTCAATGCAACATTTTTGTGATTTATTTAAAGACATTAACAGCACTTTCAAATGCTTAATTATCTGTTGATAGAGCAAAAATTCATTTAACAACAAAAAAAAAAAAATAATAATAAATTAATTTTCTTCTTTTTTTAATGCAATTTTCAATGCATTTTTTTTTCATTATTATACAATTTTTTTTTTTGTATAGATTTCTTGGCCTTTTGTTAAAACGTGTTTTGATTTTCTAAACATTTTCATCATATTATTATGTATGTATATTATTATGTTCATTATGTGATGCTTTTAGATAAAGCTATAAAATCTCAATTTATAATAAAGCAATTGCCCAGCGGTGTTCAAGCTACTAATTAGTTCAAATACAAGCGTTATATATGCGCCAACAATTAAATGCCATTTATTATCTTTAAGAGGGAGAAGTAGGACAAGGAAAACAAATGAATTATGTCTACTAATTAAATCAGCAAATTACAAGCACGCACATTACATAAATTGTAAAATTATCCCAATGGAATTTAACGTTTTAGCACAATGTAAATCTGTAAAAGTCATTGAAGAAAAGAAACCATTGGCACGTCTAAATGTAGCTAAATGTTCTTCTTCTTCTTATTGTTTGTTTTTCTAGCTAAGTAGCTGTAAATTGGCTAAAATTGTATAAAAAATGCTGACTAAGACGATAATCCTTAAAGGCAGCCAAGTCATGACAGCAAAAACGTGATAAAGTAATTTTTAACAAAAATACAAAAAAAAAATTAAAGCAAAAGAAAAAAACTGCAAAATAAATTTGTGATTTATTTATTATATAATTATTTTCATAAGATTTATTTTTTATTTTTTTTCATCTGTTTTTTTTTTTGTTGGTTAGCTGACAGATGTGTCATCATAATCAAAATAACCAAATATGGCTAAAGTCAAAGGTATTTGAAGTTATATATATGCTAAATTGTGGTGACAGCACCGCAAGTGCCATGTGGCAAGTGGTAAATGGCAAGTGGCAAGTAGCAAGTAGCAAGTAGCAAGTGGCAAGTGCCACTTCTGCCACATCAAATATAAAATACAGCCACAGTGAAAGCAAATTCTGTCATGCTGCTTTCCTGTCAAGACTTGCCGCTTCTGCTGTCTATCACATTGTTTGGCGCTGAGAGTGCGGAGTCATTGTAGTGATGATGATGGTGATGGTGATGTTAGCATCTGTAGATCAAGTTCGGTTAAAGCAAAGTGCAAATCCAATGTTCTCATGAGGTTATAGTATGAATATCTATATAAAGCTTTCTGACATAGCAAGTGCAACTCGACCTAAGCACAGCTCACATTTCACTTTACACTGCTTGTGACTTTAAGAAACAATTTATGCAACATTTTCACACACACACACACACACACGCAAATACATACCACAAACATGCCCCCAAAAAAAAAAAGAAATTGTTGTTGTTGTTGTTGGCAGCAGACAGTGCAAAATACGCGTTAAATGCGCAAAGCGTGCGGCACGCGCTGTGATTGCCAAGAAAGTAGCGGGGCCCGTGTGAATATGTTGTCAAATTCTCATGAGGATTTTAGCTATGCTTCTTCTTCTGCCTCTTCTTCTTCTTTTTGTTGGCTGCTTGCTTTGTTTCTGTACTTATGAGTACTTCTATTGTTGTTGTTGTTGTTGTTGTCATTTCTGTTGCTGTTGCTTTTGCTGTTACTGGCGCTGAAAGCAGTCAACTGCCAAGCATATTTCAAACTCCACTCGTAAGTGTGCTAAGTGGCTGCTTACAAATACATTTGCGTAACGCGTCTACACTCCTCATGGAGCGTATATCACTTTTATTTGAGTTTGTGTTTTGCATTAGGCATATTACGTATACGCCTCGCTGCCACATCCTCACTGACAAAACACGTTAGATGGACAGACAACCAAACATTGCAGACAGTCAGGCTGGCTGGCTGGCAAACGGCAGACGAGACACAAGCAAACACTCATCGTAGAAGCTTTCATTTTCGTTCTAGCAAAATTAGAAGCTTATGATTTTTTGCTCTTGTTCTAAGCCTGGCTAATGGCTCAAGCTTATGCTCTTTATCATATTTTTTTTCCTTTTTCTTCTTTCGTCTCGGATGAAAAGTTACTTTCGCAGCTTGTGCAAAATTTTTTTTAGGTTTTTTTTGGATTAATTTCCTGTGTGGTTATGAAATTTAAGCATATTTCCGTATTTAGGTTTCCTAATCACATGCTACCGCAGACAACACATAGCAGCATTATTGTTAAGCATATTAAGTATACGCCACATTGGCTATAAACTAGTTATAGAAAAAAATTATTAGCACAAAATAAAGTTACAGCAGCTTAAGTACAAGCGTTTAATTTTGTTAGTCTTCTAATAAATAAACTATTAAAAAAAAAAAAAAATAAAATAAAAAACCGTAAAAATTGTTCAACCGTTGCACAGCGTATAACATGATGCAACTGTTTCTGCTGCTTCTACGCTAAGCCTGGGGAATTGACCATCTGCAACGTTTTTATGTGCTGGAAATTTTTATGAAAATGTTTAAGCAGCAAAAATAAAAAATAAAAAAAAAAAACATGGAAAATACGCTTGAAAATGCATTTGTGGCATAAAAGTTTTTACGATAACTTTTCGTTTGGGGCATCATCATCGTCATGTGTGTGTCTGTATGTGTGTCTGTGTGCTTGTGGTATGCTTAGAAGTTCAGATACTTCAGTTAGCAGAGTCTCAATGCATTAGCTTTAAAGTTGTTTATGGCATTTTGCAGACTTGCATTTCGTTGCTATTTTATTGTTGCATTCAACACATGCATCATTTATGTTGCACAACATCAAATGCATTTTTGTTTGCTTCGAAACTTTATTTACGATGTAAACACAAACACACACACACACGCAAATATATTTAAACACACACAAACACACGCTTGCACACATTTACACAAATACAAAAGCGCCAATGTCAATGTTTATTGATGCAAAACAAGATTTTGCTTGTTCGCGCAACAAAAAAAAAAAATCAAAAAAAAAAAATAAAGAAAGAAAATCACAATCGCAATTGCAAGTCTTTCGTATTCCGCTGCATTTTTCTGACTAGTTTGGAATGTTTTGCAAAAGACTTTTCGCTATTCTCTGATGACAAATGGCCAAATAGTTGTGTGTGTGTCTCTCTCTTTCTCTCTCTATCTCTCACTCTCTCCCACACACTCTTTATGTGGTTGATGCAATTTCATGCTATAGAATACATTTATCTGGTAACAAAGCACAAATACAAAAAAAATAAAATGAAGAAAACTTCAAAGACAAAAATATATTTGGCAATATGCATTTGAAGAAAGGATTTAATAATAAATAAATATATTTATTTTTTTAAGCAGATTTAAGTATGAAAATTCTATTTCATATTTAATACATAATTTATATCTATAAATTTTTACATATATTTATATATATTAAGCAGAGAATCTCAGCTATTAGTCGGTGCAACAATCAAATTTTAACGATATGCAAAACATAAATAGAACACAACGTTGATTTTTCAATGCCATTTAAATATTTATTTGCGTTTTTGCTGATTTCACATTCTGAGCACGTCACAAAAAACCATCAGCAGCAAATTTCGCGGCAAGCCACATTTTTTTTTTTTTGGCAGCCTTTCCTTTCCACAAGGATATATTCATATTCAGATAGTCAAACATACAGACATACATATATATATAAATACTGAAATTTGAAATGTTGAATGCGCATTAATGCGCTCACGCTTCGCCCACCTGCTGAGCATAAAATTTGCACAAAACAATTTTTTAACGCTTGCCACACACACACACTCACACTCACACACAAATTCAAATCAAATCAAATGATTTTGACAGTTGTAAAATGTTGCCATCACTGAAATTTAAAATGTGAAAATTATGTGAAATTAATAAAATATAAAATATATAGAAAAATAATCTGAGCAGTCTGCTTAAAGCAGACTAATATTAATTTGCACTTATATTAATTACACAATGAGCAATTTTTTTGTACGTTTAAACGCAAGTAAAGTAACCATATTATATATGTTGACAGTCAACAGGTCGTATACGCAATTCTCTTACTTAACTTGTGGCGTGCATACTTGTTGTCTGTTTGTGACAAGCTGATTGCGCAATCAGCATTAGAGCATGACAGCAATAGTAGCAGCAGCAGCAGCAAACGTAGCAGCAGCACAATCACATGTCTCGCTTATGTCGCTTTTCACTCTGTGTCGCATCACACACTTAACTTACCTTACATCTAGATGCTGTACATAGTATGTACGGTTGGTAGTACTTTATTTTCATGCTGGAATTTAAACATCAAGCGTGGCGTGGTGTGCAATCTTTTACATGTTGTCACTTGTCTTTGTCATGTTTTGCACTTGGCGTTGATTTTCAGTGCTTTTGTTTTTTTCGGTTAAGCAAAACAGTTTCAAACTCAGTTTCGTAAAAACTTTTTGTTTTTTTTTTTGGCAAATGTTTTGTCTGACAGTGCGACAAATTCAGGCATTTTTGTTGGTGGCATTAGAATGCCAAAGCTTGTAAGTATGTGTGTGCGCGTGTGTCTGTGTGTTACTTTGCTAATGGGCGCTGTGCGTATTGGTGTAGTGCAATTTGCACTGTATTTTGTGGTATTTCAGCGTGATTACTTCGTCTCTAAATGTAAATGCGTATGTGTATGTCTCTCTCTCTCTCTCTCTCTATGTGTGTGTGTGTGTATGTGCATTTGGTGTGTTAGTTGTCCTAATTTCCTGTTAGCGGCATCAAGTGTACGAGAAACTTTTGTGAAATTAAATAAAGCTGCAGCGCAATGTTGTTTAGAATCCATTAACTTGCGTAAATTTTCTACTATTTACATGGGAAATGACAAGAAGTATAGTTAAAACATTTAGCAACATTTTTTTTTATAGTAAATAAATAAACAAAAATTAATTTCTTGATAAATATTTACAAAAAGTTTTAATTAAAATAAAAATATTCTCAAAAAAAAAATTAAATATTTTTGTAATTTATTTAATGACTTGAAGAACTTGAATAAAGTGAAAAAGACAAGAAATAATATAAACAAAAATAAAATTCCTGATAAATATTAACAAAAAGTTTTATTTAAAATGAAACAAAAATCAAAATATTCTCATTGTAATTTTATTTTTTCTAATATACATTTTTTCTATTTTTCTAATATATTTATTGATTTATAGAGCTCTCAGGAAATATACAAAAATTAAAGTTCAGCAATAAAAAAATGTATTTATTTACATAATAAATAAATAAAAATTAATTTCCTGATAAATATTCACAAAAAGTTTTAATTAAAAAGAAACAAATATCAAAATATTCTCAATATATTTTTTTTCTAATTTCCTAATATAATATTGAATTATAGAACTTGCAGGAAATATACAAAAGTAAAAGTTAAGCAATTAGAAGAATTTTATATTTTTTAAATAAACAAAAAAAAAAATCAAAAATGTAATTAAAAAAAACACACAAAATATTCTCATTATATTTTTTGTCTAATTTTTTTTTATTTTTATTTTCATAATATATTTATTGATTTATAGAGCTCTCAGGAAATATACAAAAATTAAAATTCAGCAATTAGAAAAATTTTATATTTAATAAATACGAAAACAAAAATAAATTTCTTGATAAATATTTACAAAAAGTTAAAACAAAAATATTCTCAAAAAA
Organism: Zaprionus obscuricornis; assembly: GCA_037044475.1. Lineage (NCBI taxonomy): Eukaryota > Metazoa > Arthropoda > Insecta > Diptera > Drosophilidae > Zaprionus > Zaprionus obscuricornis. Next base: position 23,725 of record JBAMBR010002252.1, on the reverse strand, counting down.
AAAAAAAATAAAAAATATTTTTGTAATTTATTTAATGATTTAGAGAACTTAAATAAAATGGAAAGGACAATAAATAAAGTTGAAATATTTAGCAACATTTTTGCAATATAAACAAAAATAAAATTCCTGATAAATATTAACAAAAAGTTTTAATTAAAATGAAACAAAAATCAAAATATTCTCATTGTAATTTTATTTTTTCTAATATATATTTTTTCTATTTTCTTAATATATTCATTGATTTATAGAGCTCTCAGGAAATATACAAAAGTAAAAGTTAAGCAATTAAAAAAATTTTATATTTAGTAAATACGAAAACAAAAATAAATTTCTTGATAAATATTTACAAAAACTTTTAAAACAAAAAAAAAAAAAAAGAAATCAAAATATTCACATTGTGTTTTTTTTCTAATATTTTTTTTTATTTATATTTTCATAATATATTTATTGATTTATAGAACTTGTAGGAAATAAACAAAAATAAAAGTTGAGCAATTAGTAGAATTTATAATTATTGTATTTAATTATCTTGCTAATAAAGTGCCATGATTTCTTAGCTTCTGTTTTGTTTTGTGCTTTTCGTATTCACGTTCATTAACCTCAATTTACCTTAACTTTTGTCTGTTACACATACACACATACAAATACATACATATGCGCAGTCAAAGCCATCATTACACCCACACACATACAAATACACAAAGACATTTGGCGCGCATAATCAAACTTATTATTAGGCATGAAATTGTAACCAAATAGCACTTGATTATTATTCAGTATCTGTCTTTAGAGAGACAGAGAGAGAGAAAGCGAATAAAAGAGAGAACGAGAAAGAGATTGAAAGTGTGGGAGTAGATATTCTTTTGTATCTCTGTGTGTGTGTATAGGGATGAAACATTTGCTAAACGGGCACGGGGCGTCAATTATGCTAACAACCTCCAACACTCATAATCACTCCACAGACAATCGTTTAGATAAGCGTCAAGGCGCGTTAAGCAAACGCTGCGGGATATGCGACTGAACCTTGCTTGCTGCCTGAGAATTGAGAAAGCAAGTAGCGAGAAGTGAGAACTGAGAATTTGTAGAGCTCTATGCCATCCGTGAGCCTAGACAAATACCAAAATACAACAGCAACAGCAACAATAACTACAACAATAACAACAACAACAATAACAAAAAAAAAAAACTGACTTGAACTGAAGGGCCTTGTGAAACAAAAGGCATAACAAGCTGAATAAATAGCACGATAAATGCCATAAACAAGAGACGAAAAGTTTTAGCAATGAACGCAAAACAACAATAACAGCAACAACAACAACGACAAGAAATAGAAAGAAGCATGAAGAACAACAAAAAAAAAAATATATATATCCAAAATAGAAAAAAATAAAGCAAGTCCAATAAAAGTCACGTTGGCACAATGTGAACTCAGCAAAAATGTCCAAGTCCAAAGTCCAACATCAAGTCCAACTCCAAGTCCAAGTGTCCAAGTGTTCAAGTCTCTTAGTTCGAGTGCATAAAAAAAAAAAAGGAAACTGCGTGCTGGTAATTGCTTAAAGGAAACCCTTGCGTACAATTTGCAACTAGGTGGCAACACTGTCGCGCATTGTGAACCGGTAACAACTCTCAAAGGACAAAAATTTATGCGATTGCCCGATAGGAAATACCAAGCCGCGCCATAGCATTCGCTTACTTCAAGTCCTTTGTCCTCTCTAATGGCATTTGTGAGCGTGAGGGGGAGGGGGAAGCTATGTAGGTAAAAACTTGACATTGTGCTTGTTGTTTACTGAGTGTATTGTCTTGTAATGGCAGTCAATGTTCTCGCTGTTATTGTTGCTGCACTTGTTATATTACATAGTTATAAGTGTAATTGTAACATTCATTCGTTGTGTTTGTCCTTGTATCTAAGTTTATTTTCAACCTCAGATACATTTCAATTTATTGTCATTTAAATACTTATTTCAATTAATGTGAACAAGCGCTGAAAAACATGTTTTGCATTCTATTAATTATTCATTAACAAGCTACAATTTTGCTATTGTATAACACTCGAAATTCATTCTATTGTTCATTCACTTGTAATACTCATTTTTTTTTTTATTTGAAATTTATTTGCATTTTGCTGAGAGAGAGTAAGAGTTAAAGTAAGTGAAGGTTGCCAGCAAAATAATATATAAAATTTCTATTTAAAAATATATATATTTTTTTTTGTATAAAACTGACCTACATCTATCTTATGCCGCATATATAAACTTACTTTAAAGTGTCACTGTATTTTTTTTTTTAATTATTTTTAAAGCAAGCAATAATTGCATTAATACTAAGCTTTGACTAATTAACTTTATTATGTATTTATTTTTTTTCTTATTTTATTTTTTTTTTTACAATTTATACAATAATGAAACAGAATTTTAATTGGTCCACTTGTCGGGTTTCCGCTTTCTCTACCTCAGCTTCAGCTGCTTTTACAGCTATTTACTTTTTAAGTGGCATATTTATGATAATTGTATGTGTGTTAGAGTAGCCCAGACATATAGATAGAGCGAGAGAGAGACAGAGTAAACCACTTTGTAAGCGTGGGCAGCAACTCAATTTCAAAGCCATACATATTTATGACAAAAAAAACTGTTTATGGCGCCTCATGAATATAAACTTTAACATTGCCCAAGATGCTTATTGCTTTGTCTAGACAAATAAAATATATATTATCTATATATATTTATGTATTTATACATATTGTCTGTATTTATTAAATATAAATGCTATAAGCTAAATTTAAAAAATTACTAAATGTTAGTCTACTTAAAGTAATTTCATCTATTTATTTTTAATTATTTTAAATTACTTTGTTTTTTTTTTTTTTTTTGCAGTTAGTTAAACAAAAATATTGTAGAAAATCTTTGTTGAAATGCAAAGAGCATTTTGTAAACTCTAGTAAAGGGAAAACTTTTCTTCAAACTATACATTTTGGCAAACAGAAAAGTTTTTCCTGCGCATAAATTTACAGCTATAGAGCGATATCATTAAGGGGGTTTTTTCACATTCAAACAGACAAACTGTACAACTGCTGCTGAAAAATGGAAAAATATTACAAGTTGCACGTGGCAAAACTTAATGCGACTACAAATTTTCGTTATCATCATCATCATTATGATCATCATTATCAGCGTCAACTAGAAATGCTTCGCTATCGGCATCATTCATCATCCATCTGCCAAACAATTGACAAACATAAAATGCTATGCTACCGCACACCAAAAGCAAGTTCGTGATACGTAGAGTACTACGCTGAAAATCCCTTACAGAAAATCCACCTGAAAATGAAAACTTTTGAATTTTGATTGCGTAGGCAAGACAGTGTGAGTGCGAGAGAGAGAGAGTTAGTTTGAATGAGAGCTAGTCTATTGTTGTTGTAGAGTGCTTTGGGTTTTTTTTTTTTTTTATTACAAGGCAGTCGGCATTGAGGCGAAGCTGCTATGTGAACCGTCAGTGGGGCACTTCATATGCAAAGTATGATCCACTTAATGCGATTTATAACGCCACCTTCATCCAAACACTCGTCTCAATGTTGTGCCAGAGCAAAAGACATGCAAATATATTAAGCTGAGTAACTACGACTAGAGAAAAACTACATTTAGCTTTAGTCACAGTCAAAGCGACAGCCAGCAGGCAGCAGCCACAGCCACAGCCATAGCCACAAGCGAGAGCGACAGCGACAGCAATAGAGGCTCCATAGAGGCTTTGGTAGCAGCAGCTGTAGATCTGGTTCATATACGCCAAGCTCGTTTGTTCCGCCTGTCAGAGCCATGTTGCTGTCACCCATCACCCATCACCCATCACCCGTCGACGTTGGCATTGTCGTTGTCGTTGTTGGAGTCGTCGATGATGCTGCGCTTTCATTCATGGCGATTATGCTGGGGCGCCCTTTGTTTCCTTAGCTTAGAAAATCCATTTCGAATCCCAGTTTAGTGCAAATTTATACCGTGAATACAATTTTTCTTTTTTTTTCGCTTTTTTTTTTCTTATATATTTTTTCTTATTTTTTTTTTTTTGTTGCTATTTTTGCTATCGTTTTCTTTAGCTTTTTTATGCCATGCTCGTATTTATGCAGTAAACTCGCAACAATTCGTTGTTTAAATTTAACGCCAGCAAAGTAAAAAGAAAATGAAAGAGAAACAGAGAGAGAGAAATAAAGGAATAAAAACAATATTACATTGTCTTGCATATTTTACGCTCAAATGTTACATAATTGTGCCAGCGAACCTTTCCGCACTTGAAACTGATTTCTTTCACGAGCTAGCTTGCCATCTCTTTCTCTCTCTCTCTCACTCTTTCTCTCTCTACATTCTTCCACACATACACACACATATATACATATGCGTATTTACAGCTGTTGTAACGCGCGGCGTATATGCGTAACATTGTTAGCCATTGTTCTTAGCTCGACTGCCCGCTGGGCATTCGCCATTGTCTTGTGCAGAAAAAAAAAAATAACGAAAGAATAGGGTTAAAAGCATCTAAAATATATATGTATATGCATGATACATATACATATTCTTAATAAATGCAAGCACATGTACATATGTGCCGCTTGTTAGCTCATTCTACACCAAAAATTCAGTTGGGCGCATATTGTAGCATACTTTTTGGGGCAGCAGTTAATAAAAATCTACTTTGTTGCACAGACAAAAGGTCAAGGAATTTGAGCATTTTTTTTTTTCTTCGTGACTTTAAATCTTTTTGGCAAGCAAATTTTAAAATGTTTTTAAAATGAAACAAGAAGAAGAAGACTTATAGAAATTAAGACTGAATTTTATTTTATTTTTTATTTATTTTTTTCAAAATATGTTAAGAAGTGATTTCACAAGTTACATAGCGCTCATTAGCAAGCACTTAAAAACTATTCAAGCAACAGCTGTCATGTGGTGCACATGTGGCTGCAACATACGTTGCCAGACTGAGTGCCACACAAACACAAGCACACACACACACAGTGTCATGGCAAGCGCAATATTTATAATGTCGCTTGAAGGTAACAAATGTCAACATGCTACACATTTAGCTTAACTGACAGCCAGAAGTCAGAGTCAGAAGTCCCAACGGTGCAGGACACATAACATACTAGCGTCGCGTCGCGTCGACACACAGCGACCCCCTGGTGGTTAATTAAAAAATGGGTAACGCTTCGTGCGCTTCATGTGTAAAAGGAAGAGTTTAATGTGTTGACTGCTTACGGCTCGTGGCTTTAAATTATGTGCAACATTCATTTTTTTTTGTAGCATTCGGCATTAAATATGATTAATATTTAATTTTTGCTTTGCACGTAAATCTTCTATCTCGGGGAGCAAAAGTTACAGACCATTTAGCGGTAACTAACTCATTTCGCTGCTAAACTTTATTTTTTTTTTGTGGCTGTAGCTGCTGCTGCTTCAGCTGCTGCTGTTACTGCTGTCAATGAGCTCATTAAATTGCAATTCGTGCACATTATTTAAAGGAAATGGAGTGCATACTTAACGCTCATTACTTACCGTTCTGTTTTCTGTTTTCTGCTCTTTCTTTTTCATGTTTTGCTGCTGCTGCACTTCTTTTTTTTTTCTCCCAAGTTTCTCCTGCAACTCTAATTAAAGGTGTCTTGTGGTTTCCTTTTTTTTGTTGCTTCTTTTTTATGATTTATACTCTGTTCGAGCTATAAGAAATTTACCTAAAATTTGTAAAAATGCTATGAAGCGTGTGCAAGCATTCACTTGGAAAAAAAAATAGTGTTGCGAAAGAAAAGAAAGTTTTTTTTTCATATTTTTTTTTTTTTTATTTTTTTGCTGGCATAAGGAAAAAGTTTTGTTAAGTTTTGTAAAATATAATTAATTTTTAATTAATAACAACAGTTAGCTCTTAAATATTATGAGTAACTAATGAATAAAGTGTACTCTAGACTTGCGAGAGAGAAATTCAATTTAAATTTTTGTATATTTAAGAGAATTTAAGAGAATTTATTTAAATTTATTTAAATTTATCTAAATTTATTTAAATTTATTTAAATTTATTTAAATTTATTTAAATTTATTTAAATTTATTTAAATTTATTTAAATTTATTTAAATTTATTTAAATTTATTTAAATTTATTTACATTTATTTAAATTTATTTAAATTTATTGACATTTATTTAAATTTATTTAAATTTATTTAAATTTATATAAATTTATTTAAATTTATTTAAATTTATTTAAATTTATTTAAATTTATTTAAATTTATTTAAATTTATTTAAATTTATTTAAATTTATTTAAATTTATTTAAATTTATTTAAATTTATTTAAATTTATTTAAATTTATTTAAATTTATTTAAATTTATTTAAATTTATTTAAATTTATTTAAATTTATTTAAATTTATTTAAATTTATTTAAATTTATTTAAATTTATTTAAATTTATTTAAATTTATTTAAATTTATTTAAATTTATTTAAATTTATTTAAATTCATTTAAATTTATTTAAATTTATTTAAATTTATTTATTTATTTATTTATTTATTTATTTATTTAAATTTATTTATAAATTTAAATTTATTGAAATTTATTTAAATTTTTATTTTTTATGCATATTTTTATTATAAACATTTTATGTAAAATTATTTATACAGATAAACCAATAAAAATCTACAAGCAAATTCAACGAATTGTCACAATTCGCAACATGCATGTGACAGTTGCTTGTGGCTGCTTCTTCTTCTTCTCTTTGTTTACACTCAGTTTCTTTTGCCTGCATGTGGGTCAATTTTTCTGCTGTTGTTGTTGCTGAGTGCACCACCTACCCAAAAAATCATCATTGAAATATGTTTTTTTATTTTTTGTCTGCAACAGCAACAGAAGTACAAGCCGAAAATTGCCAACAAAATGTTATAGCAACAACAGCAACAGCAGCAGCAGCAGCCGCAGAAGCAGAAACCATAGCCGTAGCCGTAGCCATAGCTGATGCTGAAGCTGGTACATTCTGTGGGCATGCCACGTTACCGCAGCAGGCGGCCGGACGACCGCATAAGAACCATAAACAAAACCTTCATTAATCTTATTCAATGTCCGGCACAAACTTACATGAGTTTTCAGCCATTTTGCCTTGTACATCAGCCATGTATGGTATAACTACAGATTGCTCACACTGTGTGCAATGTATATTTTCTTTGCCGCTTCAAATAGTATAAACAATTTGCACATTTTAAGTTGATTTCTTTTCCAACAAATGTTGAGAGTATGTGTGTGAGAGAGAGAGAGAGTAAAAGAGAGAGAGAGAGTAATCGACTTGTATATATTTGCAGCAGTCACGCATAGCATACGTGTGTATTAAGTATACGTCGCGTGTTGTCCAGCATGTTGGCTTTGCGACCTCAAACTCTTACAGACTCTATGCATTTGTGCTATACTGTTGCACATAAATCCACTTGCCTTGCAGTTTAACAATTTTATTTATATTACGTGCAGACAAATAAACATTTAACTCATTTTCACTTCCATTTCAGAAAAAATACAAAATTTCAACAATTTAATATCAACAACTAAGAAAATATTCTTCTATTTCAATTTTGCAGTTCACAATTGACAAACAATTAGTTCAAATTTGAAGCAAATAGTTTTATGGAAAATCAATTAATTCTCATTTGCATAACAGCAAAAATTTTGCAATTGCAATTTGCAATTTTCAAGATATTTCATGCATGCATGCAACACAAATTGTTCGTGTAGTCAAAAAGAACAAACAAAAACACAAAAACACATAGGCTTGTACAGCTGGAAAATAGTCAACAAAACGCTGATTAGATAAAGTAAAGTAAAGTAAACTTTTACAATTTGATGTAGAAATATGCAAATATTACACATACGACAAGTTGCCAGCAAATTTTATATTACAATATTTAACAATTTTGTCAATTATATTTTATGCACGCCAAGAAAAACAAATGCAGTGAAAAAGACTAACTAGATTTAGCTAAGACTTTTGTTTAAGCTGCATATAAAATAAATTTATTTATTTTTAATTTATTTATAACACGACCAACATATATTTATATATTAATACATATACTTATTTATATATAAACATAGTCTAAACAGCCAGCGCCTTGTGAAAGCCTTTCATAAAGTTGCCTAGCACTCAAGCAAACAACATGCTGAAATACGTATAAATATGAGTGTGCTGCACTTCAAAATATTTTCCCAAGCATTTTGACTGAGCTGCATTAAGTCAGCCACTCAGAAAGAGTAAAGCATTTAGGGTGAGGGTGATGCTGCTGATGTCTCTTTGCGGTTGGGCTTTAAGCATAAACGGAAATCAAAGACATATTGTACGGCGCCTTGGCAAGTGCATCATGTGGTAAACTAAGACAAGGGTGCCGCCTGCTGTCGTTGACACACAAATACGTGTCAGGGCAAAACGAGAGGGGTTTGCTTTTTGCCTGGCATAACGCCCAACTATATAGCAGTATCACAAAGTCAATTCATGTATGGCTGCAGTCGACGCACATAAATAAGTCTATGTACTTGACAAAACGCGTCAGAACTAGACACTAAGCTTACGATGCTTAAGTTGAATGCCTTGATGACGACTGATGAGTGAAATGCTTTAAAAAGCAGCGCACTGTTAATGCTTAAATTTATATTTCTATATTATGCGAACGTTATGCTATGCTAGTAAAAAGTTATAAAGTGTCTTTGTCTGTGTAAAAGAGATAGAAAAAAAAAGTTGATCATGTTGATGGGCAGAATGCATTAAATAAAATACAAATAAATAGAAAAGAGAAAACAACGTTTTTTTTTGCAATTTTCCTTTCATAGCTAAAAAGCAACAGATACAAACAACGACATTTCATATCTCTCTCTCTCTCTCTCACTCTCTCTCTGTCTATCTCTCTGTGTCTCTTGCGCTTTGTATTCATTTTATTTACATGAAGTTTTCGATTTGTTTTCGTGGCACTTGTCAACATTTCCGGCAACAATAAAATAGTTGCAATTTATTGACAATGTTCTCAAATCGAAAATCTCTACAATTTCGTTTTATTACTCTTAAAAAGTTAAGTCAAAATTGAAAATAAATTTGTCAAAGAAAAAAAAAAAATAAAGAAGAAAAATAATATTTCATTTGATTTTTCTTTTGTGCATTTATTTATTTTTACTTATATTTTTTTTTTATTTTTTTTTCTGTATTATTAGATATTGCATTTTGAAGTCAGCTTCATTTTATATTTTGCTTATTTATTTTTTCTTGCTTGTGTTGCAATTGCATTTAAATTTATTGCGAATGCAACAAAAGTGTTGCCTTCTTTTTTCTGTCGCAATCAGTTTGGCATAGTGTTTGAGCCCGGAAACAGCTCGTGTTTATTTATTTTTTTTTCTTAACTACAGGCAAAGAGCAGCAACACGTCGCCCATTTATATTGCTGTTGTTGCTTGCATTTCACTTGATAAGCAAATATGGGAAATATGCAAGCATGGCGTAAGGTAAGGTAAAAATGGGAAATCAACACAAGGAGGCAGGAAAATATGCATGTCCTTGTTACCGTTAGATTTCCATTTTAGATGGCGGCGTTGACGGCGATGTGTTCTTCACTGTTATTGTCGTTACTTATGATAAGGCCAACAAACAAACGACGGTCATGAGCGTGGGCGTGGCAAAACGACATTATTGCAGTTTATATATATATATATGCATAAAATCGTAGAATCACGACTATTTGCACAATCTTTATGTTTATCAATGCAATATGCAATCTACGCCATTCGTGCGCAAATCGAATGTCAATTAATTGGCTTCTTATGCGACTCTTGCATTTAACCTAGTTTTTTCTTCCTTTTTTTCTGCTTTTTTTTTGTGTAAAAACTTTAACACTAAATTTCGATCAAGCTGCGCATGAGAAACGTTGACTACTGCAACAACGTGAACAATACCACCAGCAACAACACAAAAAAAAGCTTACAATTTGCACTGGCAAGGACACTGGCGTATTACTTTTATGAGGTGGTTATTCAAAACTAACAAGAAACTGCACAAAAAACAAAAAAAAACTTTTGCTTTTTCTTCATTTTCGAACAAAAATACAAAAACAAATATCAACAATTGCTCGAGTGTTTGTTTTGTTTTTGTGCTGTGTGCGTGTGTCTTTGACATGCTTGCACTTACATATATATATATATATATGTATATGTATGTGTGTATATTTTACGCTGTATGCTTGTAATGCTGAAGCAATTTTCGCAGTAGTAACGAACAACTTGAGCCAGAAACAAAACATGTTGTTGATCACATAAAACAGGGGCCGAAACCAGACTAAGACTTGTACGTATTTACCACACTCAGCCATAGACACAGACACAGATACAGATACAGACACATATACAGACACAGACTCAACGTCAGTTTTTGTTCATATTGCAAGTTCAAAAGGTAGTACAAGTGAGTACGACATGCAAGCAGTTAGCAAGCAAACTACCTCCTACAACAACAATAAGAGTAATAATAGTAAAAAAAAAAAAAAAAACAAATAGAGAAAGAAAACTAAAACAAAACATTGACATAAATAAGAAAGAGCTGCTGTGGCTGCGGTTGCTAAACTTTTTGTTTTTGTTTTTTTTTTTTTACTGCTGCTGCTGCTGCTGCTGCTGAATGCCCTAGGGATGTAAAAAAGGTGATGTCATTCAGGAATAAAGTTTGTTCCATTTTTCCACCGTCAAAGCAAAGAAAGTGAGAAATTTTCAAAGCACTTAGAGCTAACCAACTACTTAAAGTATTATTTTTTATTGAATATAAGTTTAGAAATTTCACAGTATGAAAATTATTTTCTATTAAATCAAGCAACATTTATATGAAAAATGTTGGCAAAAATTTGCAAAAATCAATTTTTAAAAATGTGCCAACATTTTTTTATTTAAAATTTGGCCAATTTTTTTTTTTTTTAAATTTGACAACATTTTTTTTTTTAAATATTTGGCAAAATTTTTTTTTTTAAAAATGTGGCAACATTTTTTTTTATAAATTTATCAAAAATTTTTTTTTAAAAATTTGGAAAAAAATTTTTTTTTAAATATTTGGCAAAATATTTTTTTAAAAAATTTGGCAAAAAATTTTTTTTTTTAAATTTGACAAAAATTTTTGTTCAAAATATTTGACAAAATTTTTTTTTTTAAAAATTTGGAAAAAATTTATTTTAAAAAATTTGGCAAAAATTTTGTTTTAAAAATTTGGCAAAAATTTTTTTTTTAAATTTTGCAAAAATTTTTTTTTTAAATTTGACAAATTTTTTTTTTTAAATTTTGCAAATATATATTTTTTTTTTAAATTTTTCAAACATTTTTTTTAAAATATTTTCAACTCACATTTTTTATATTTTTAATCAAGCGCCGTAGTGTATAAAAATTTCGTCATGTTTTTTATTTATACAAATTTTTTTTCTTTGTTTTATTTTAATTTATTAGCAGTTTTATTTTTATGCGCCGGCTGCACGCGTTTTTTTTTTGTTGGCTTGTTGTTGTTGTTTTGTGTGTTGTGCTTGTAGTACTCGGGGCCCATAAATTTTTGAAACTTAAACGCAAATTTTTTTTTTTCAACATGCTGTGCATTATATTTGCCATTTCACCGCGTTGCATGCAGCAGCAGCAAGTAAATGCAAATTGTGAACAAAAATAAAAAATAAAAATAAAAAAAAATGAAAGCTGAAAAGTTGCTGTAAAACATTATTTTTTGATATGTTAATCGCGCTTTGCATGCAATTTTCCTATTATAGCATCGTTTGTTGAAATTCAACACTCAGTTAACTTTTTGCGACAATGTTGACGTCATGAATTTTTTTTTTTTAAATAATTTTTTTATGAGCCGTTGTGCTTCTGTGTTTTGTGTTTTGTTATTCAAAATTTAATTATGCCTCAAGGTGTGTGCCATGCACCTTGAACTATGCCACAAAAATATAAACGCAAATGAATTAAAAGCAGATTCCATGCTGTTCAAATTGTGCAAACATACTGAACACACACAGAGAAAGACTAAGAGAGAGAGAGTGAGAGAGAGAGAGTGTGTGCGGCTCGCACATGCTTAACACACAATCAGAAATATGCGCACATAAATGCTTGGCATTTTATTTGTTTGCCGTGTTGCGGTGTGAATGTGAGTAAGTGTGTGTGAGCATGTGTGTGTGTGAGCATGTGTGTGTGTGTGTGGAGTCGTAAAAGGTGTAAGACTGCCATAAACGCCTAGCAAAACGCGGTTATTGGTTTGCCTGAGTCTCAGTCTCCGACTCAGTCTCCAACTCTGTCTGAGTCTTCGTCTCTGCTTGTGCGTGTACTTCTGCATGTGTTGCTTTGTCTGCCGATATGTTTGTGTGTGTTTGTGTGCATGCATGCGTCTGTCATAAAATGTGCGTAAAACTTGCTTATGGCATTTATTGATAAAACGTTTTGGCCAATGAATTTTTATTTAGCCATGACTAAATAAAATGGTATTTATGACAATTGGAACTATTTCATGCTAAGGATTTTTGTCAACGAATTTCAAAGAATTTTTCAAAAGTTAAAAATATGAAAAAAATGTTTATGCATATGCAATAAAATTTTTTCAACTGTAAAAATTGAATTTTAACTTTAAAACGAGAACATAAAATGTACTGCAAGTAAAAATAAAATATTTTGTGAATTTGTTGATTCATTGGCAAGCTGTAGATTTCGCAATTTGACAACTTGTTGCCATTGACATATAAAAACGATATGTTATCAATGATGTTGATGCTGTTATCTAGTTGTCATTGACTGTTATCACTTGTAGTTTTACAAGAGACAACATATCTCTATTATCAATACAATTGATAAGATGAAGAAGATGAAGAATACTCAACACACATAAAAGCAACGTTGACAAAAAAAAATTTCTCAAATTAAATCAACACGTTACGTGAACAATTTCAATTTGTTCACCTGCCAGCAATAAAAAAAAAACTCAAATGAAAAAAATAAATAATAATAGTAATAAAAGGAAATAAAATGAAATTGTTATGCTTGTTGTCACTTTTACTACAACTACTCAATATTCCCGCTGGATATACGCAGCTACAGTGCAATGCTGTTGCTAGCATACGGCAAAAACGCATTGTCATACGTAATCCAACGGCAAGACAACTGAGCGAACTGGACAGTTGCCAGTATATGGTGGCACCTTGGAGTGCACAGGTCTGTCAAGTGCGCATCGATATTGAACGTTTTGAGTTGCCACAACCGCGTCTCAATGCCAGCACCCAATTGCTAGAGTGTGTCGACTTTATGCAATTGCAGCATTTTCAGCTTTGCGGTCGCAACAACGGGCAACATTTGTACGTGCAACTGCATCAGGGTCAGACCCTTAAATTACACTTCAGCCTGGTCAGCCACTCAATGCAGTCGATGTGGCAGCTGACGCTAACACAACTCGAGTGTCCACAGCATACGTTCGCAATGGCTGCGTCACAATCATCTGCTACTGCTGCCAATGGATTGCACGTACCAACTGTACGACCAATGTTGCCATTTCTCAGCAATTTGCTGCCACGAACAATTTTTGGTAGCAATACAGGCAATGGTCCAGCAGCGCAATTCTTTCAAACATTAACAGCACCATCAATGGCAGATCTAGAGTTGCTAGCGCCACTTGGTTGTGATCAGTATTATCGTAGTTCATCTGGTGGCATTGCTAGTTTCAATTATGCTAGCGGTATTTATATGCCAAATATGAAGTATACGATCTGTGTGGCAGGTGAAGCAAATAATGAAATAACGTAAGTTCTTGCTGCTGTTATTTATTTGCTGAACTAATGAAAATTTTTTTTTTTTTATTTTTAGTTACAATATTGAACATTTTTCATTATCGAAATTTGATAATGATATTGCTGGACCTGGCTATGATGAGAATTGCCGTAGCACTGTATGGACAATGGGACGCGCTGCTGATTATTTAATGATACCAAACTCCTTTATGTCAAATAATATGGCATTGCAACCAACATATTATTGTGGTAACAATTTGACAGGCAGTAAAATTATTGCACGTCCACCCTTTATTATATATTTCGCTAGTGATGGACAGAATAGTGCTGCCGAAACGGGTTTCCAATTGACATACACAGTGAGACAATCACAGACACAGATCTGATTTCATATTGTGCATATTGTGAACTAAATCAATGGCAGACAAGCAAATATAAATTGGCATTATTAAATGTGACATCGAGCAAAATAGAACTGAACAATTATCAGCAACTGTTTCGTTCGATCTAGTCATAATTAAATATATTGCTACACTTGACATTCAATATTATCTATGCATGCGTATCATTGAAATGGCAATCAAACATTAATATAGACTAATAAGTTGTGATGTTGGGGTGAAAGTGCATTATAATTGATAAATATAGTTTGGTAAATTATGTAAATTAATATGAAAATTAAATATGCTTACTATGTGTGTAATATTAAATGCAACACCTGAAAGTATGCTATAGAAAATTTAAAAAAACAATGAACAACATATGAAACCTTAATGCGAGGCAGACAAATGAGAAAATCAACACTAAGAATTGGTAGAGGAGTAAATATGAGATGCTAGAGCTTTAAAATTAATATATTAATAATAATTCGAAAAATTGTGTAAGTAAATAACGAAATTGTATGCGCTTATTGTCTTTATTATTATATGCAGCACCTGAAAGTATGCTATAGAATTTTTCTCTTATGTTTTTTCATACAATTAATGCGAGCAAGACAAACAATTTTATTTACCGTTATATTGAAGTTTGTTTTTAGCAACAATTGCCATGATGATGTTTTTTTTTCCGCTCTGAGGTATATGTACATTTCCCATAGGTAACAACAAGTGCCATGCGCATATTTACATATATAATTGCAATGTCATGTAACGTGTTTGAGAGCGCACTGTTATCACATATGTATGATGTTGTATATACACACATACATACGTATTGTATGTGTACTATTATTCATCTACCCAATATTGCCATATTTTTTTTTTTTTTTGTTGTTGCTTCTTTTGGCCACCTGCTGTTCAACTGTTCGAATGTTGAACTGTACAATGCTACGTTCCATTTCCGTTGACTGAATGAGCGGATACGTTTGTATTCATGGAATTCAACAGTGACATTTTGACGCTATACTGCACAGCTGCCAATTTGCTGGCCATGGATTTTTAATGTGAATTAAACAAAAATTCTGCGGTTTAAGTGTGAAAATTGTTAAATGCATTTCATGCATTTTGTCAGGTGATGCATTACATATTATTATTATTACTGTTGTTGTAGTTGTATTTGTTGATCAATAATGCGAATATGCGGAAAACGGATACGGATGTGAAATTTGCAATTGAATTGATTGAAACATTATGAAATACATTGAGTATGTCTGATTGAGCGAACAAAATAACAGCGACAGCTGACGGTTACATTGTCATCAAAAAATTTATTGCATAAATCAACTTTGAAGGCATAGTTTACTTCATTGCATTGGTCACAGGTGATCTGGAAATGAATACGAAATGCAATTATGCGTATACTCGAAAACGAAAAGGATGAACGAAATACACATGATACTGGCAAATACACTGAAAAGTGCCTGTAAACACAATGAAATTGTGTTTGCATCGATTTGTGCTCACACCCATGATGTTGAACCAACATGGCTGCCATGGATGGTAAAGAAGTTAGAGCTAGCATGAATACCATTGGTCTATGCCAGGAAATTGCCTTTCAAATATGCATAGTCATATGCTTAAACAAGAAGCAATATGCTTGCTGCATACTTGCAGACGCTAAGCCTTAGCTCGTTTGCCTAACGACAGCTTGCTAACAATTTATGCACTCAGCTCTTCAGCAGTATGGTCAAGGCAAAGAGTAAAAGCAGCAACATCAGAAGCAGCAATAGCATCAAACTTATACTGACTCCTCTTGCCAAAGAGTGTCTTTCTTCATGCAACGATAACACACTGCAACACAACTGCTATGCGTTTCATTTCATTTTTCGTTTTGGCCAACTGGTCGCCTTTAATGTTTCTATCCTTTTGGCAAATTGTTTTTCAGTATAGAGTGCAAAACCAGTTTTGCAGTTAATGTTGCAGTTTAGAGTGTGCGGAAATTTTCAAACTTTCGATTTCAATGTTGCCAACGGGCAGCATATGAACAGTTTATATCATGTCAGGGACAGTTTAAGTCAATGCATTGTGCTGCGTAAATTTCATTTATGTTTGTGAAGTTAGCTATCAAAATGTTCGCAAAAAAAAGAAATACCAACAACTTGTAATTTACGATGCGTATGCGAAAACTGTGAAGCTGCATTTCATTTGCTTCAGCAGCAGAAGCAGACACACAGACAGACACAAATGCCCCTACGCATCATTCTACTCTATATTATACTATGCAGACGTTTCATGTGCACTTCATAAAAGCACGCAGCAGCAATTAAAACGCACTTCGTCGACCACATGGCGTATGCGTAATATTCTGCTGACCAAATGCAAACTACAATTTTGGCAGCTGCTGAAAAATGATTGTTATCCCTGCGCAGTTTTAATTACAACATTTTTCCCAGTTTCTCTTTTATGCTGCTTATACTTTCCAAAAAAAAAAAACGACAAAAACAACAAAAACAAAAGCAAAACAAATTAAATCCCTAAAAGTGCCACGAAAACAAACATAAATTAAAATGTATAATTTTTCAAACAGGAAAATGTTAAATATTAGATTTTATTTCTTTATGTGGAAGAAGAAAAATAATAATAATTATTATTATAATGTGCAGAAAATTTTATATTTTAAATTTTATATTTAAATATTTAATTTTATTAACATAAAGTAAATAATCTAATTATTAAACTATCATAAAAAAAAACTGTTAAAAAATCCTATAATATTTTTTCAAACCATTTCTTTGGACATTGATATTATTTATTAAATAAAAAAGTCAATTCGGAACAATTGTTCGAATAATAAAAATAAAAATAAGAATAAATTGTTAGTTTTGTTCCATGTGAATTGCCACAGCGATTGCTATTTTTACTGATAGAAAACAAAAAAAAAATATGCAATTTTCTATAGTATTTTTTATTTTTACGTGCTCCAAACGTTTCACATTGCATTTTCAAATTGAATTTTTAAATTTTTGTCAACATTGTCTGAATACTATTGTTCTTCTTGTTGTTGTTCTTGTTTATGTGATTTTTTCCGGTGTTATGTTTTTTTTTTATTTTTTGTGTTTTTGTTTTTTCTTTATTTTTGTTTTGTGTTGTATTCCTGTCAACTTTATAACGCGCGCGCCAGCAATGGCAAAGGCAAATGCAATTTTGGTGCGAATAAAATTTGTAGGCAGCCGTTGAACAACGCATAGAAAATTGCAACATAAATTTTCAAAGCAAAACAAAAAACAAAAAACAAAAAAAAAAAAAATATGCGATAAAAAAAAATATAGTTCTTGTAAAATATTGCAGCATATTGCGGTTAACATTGTACTCAAAATGTCACTGAAAATTAACTTTAGCCAGATTTATTTAATTGTCTTTTTCAGCTAAACTCTATGGAAAAATTGTTGCAACTTTTGAGCAGACAAAATAAATTCTTCATCATAAAGTAAAAAAAAAAAAAACTTAATACATCATTCAGTATAAATATTTATAAATATTTTATATAATATTTATAAGATAAAAATAAAATAAAAATAAATAAAAAATAAAAAAAATACTTAAGTAATTGTTTCGTCTGTTATTTCTAAAGAAAATATTGTATTAAAATGGAATTTTTTATATACATTTCCTAAGAATCCCATTTGGATCAATTCGACAGGCAATTCACATTAAAAAAAAAAAAAAAAGGAACTGCTAAGGATTCATGGCTCAAGGACGAACAAGATACGAAAACACACGCGCGAGACTATCTGATAAAAACTGACCTCGACATTATTATTATTATTGTTATTCGAGAGGCCTTGCTTGTCTGTTAAGTCTATATACGAATGTATGTGTATTTGTGTGTGTGTGTGTGTGTGTGAGCCTGCAGCGAAAACACAAACATTTTCATAAACTTAAATGCCAATTAAATAACATTAAATTGTGCGAAAAATGAACCAAACAACCCAAAAGCAACACCCGCCACAACAACAACAACAAGAACAACAACAATAAAGCAACAAAAGAAGAGAAGAAAAAAAAAAAAAAGGGAACTAATGTCGAAGGGCTGTCAACATGACAAAGGGAAAAATTAAGCAGCTAAACAAGGCTTTATAGAGGGGGCATAGCATAAGCAAACAAACAAAAGCGACCAACCAATGAAGTTCACAGACAGCAGTCTCTGACCGAAACCGAAACTGAATGCATAAGCCGAGCGAACATGACACTGAGAGCTCACACACACACACATATACTAATATACACAGACACATTGACACAGAAAAACATATAACAAGACATACAAATACATACTCATCCGTAACATGGTTTGACTTGGACAACAACACACACACACACACATACACAAAAGACGAAAGCCAAAGCCAACAACATAATCTATGGGTTGTCAACAAAACGAGAGAGACCATAAAGGCGGCAAAGAAAGCATCTACAAAAAAAAAAAAAAAAGAGTGAGACTTACTAGTATAGAGTAGAGTAGTATAGAGTAAAGTAGAGTAAAATCGAGACTCAGCTGTTGAGAATGAGAAAGCGAAACGAAAGCAAACAAATTAGTATGCAAGTCAGGCAGCAGATTAGGACACCAAAGTTTTCGCGACATAAACGGACAACAGTCGCTCGACAACATCAGCAGCAGCAGCAGCAGTAACAATGGTATTTGGCTTATGCATGAAAATGGCCTTACACACACTTTCAAACCTATTTATATTGTACTATACACATATTTACAAACATTTTTTTCGGTCTCTCTTTTTTTTTGGGACTAAGTCGAAATAATGAAGTCGGTCAGTAGCTCGATCTGTTGCGCGAACCCTTAAAATATATAACAAAAAAAAATTTCAGCTTTGCTAAAAAAGTTGTGTGATAAACAGCGAATGCTAAATACGCTAAGTCTATATATTTTAATATTATATAAATTAAATTTTAAATAAAATTTATTACAATTATTATTAAATTTATTTATATATTTTTTTATTTTTTAAAAATGTTAAAAAATATTTAATGCTTACACAAAGTAATTATACTTCTCATGGCTAGTGTAAAAAGTGTGTCACTCTGTAATCAGTTTCTCAGTTGAGGTTTGCGGCGGGTAAACCTGTGCAGGATGAGCAGGCTTGTCTCTTAGCAATTTGACAGATTTTCTCATTCTTCCTTTTTGCACTTTTGCGTTTTGCACTTTTGCGCTATTCTATTTATAAAAAAAAAAAATTTTCATTAAAAATTCCGTGCACAATTACACAAAAATTCACAGACAAAACAAGTTGATATGCAGAACTAAACAAATGCTTGAAAGAATAAATAAACGACCTCGTATCATTTATAGGTTATAAAATAACTTAAAAATAAATAAGTTTTAATTTCTTTAACAATTTATAGCAAAAAAAAAGAAGAAAAACTTGACAATTTTGCATTGAAATACAAATAAAACAGATTATTTAATATAGTATTTAAAATTTATTTCCTTTTGTTTATGATGTGAATATATTGAATTAAATAATGATAAAAAAAAGCCACATCTCTCGAAATATAAATCAAATGCTGTCCCCAAATTGTTCATCAAAATATAATAAATTTTAATCCAAATAAAGCAAAGGACAACATCAACGAAACCAATATGATTCAGTCGCATTTAATTGCTCTTGGCCAAAAATACCAGCAAAAATATTCGTTCGCACAAATAAATAAGTGTAAATCATGTTTTGTACACCATGCATATATACAATATATATTTTATAGATACATATGTGTGTGTGTGCTAAATGTTAAGGCATTTGTTACAGTCTGTTTTCTGTTTTGTTGTTTAATATATTGTAGTACAAAATATGCAGACATAGATATATGTAAATTGTTTTGTGACTAAATGAATTTACAATCATATGCATTTTTATTATTTTCTTTTTTTTTTTTTTTTTGAAGTATGCTATTTAAAGAATTCAACAATTTTATAAGCAATTAAATGAAAATGAAAATACACAAAAAAAAAAACAAAATAAAATAAAATACTATAAAATTTGCTTTTAAATTTCATTTTCATTTTCTCTCAATTTTATTTTATTTTTATTTTTTTTTGTCAATTTTCAATTTTTATTTTTAGTAATTCTATTAAAATTGTATTGTGGCATATTAACCTACAAAACGAATTGACAAAATATAAAATGAATATTTGATATAAATAATACAAGCCTAAACTTAGGCAATTTATAAGCCTTTAAGCTTATTGTTTACAAAGTATTTCAACAATTTATTTTTATAACAAATTCTTGATATTCTACCGGCAGCAAGTAAGTAAGTAAGAACATAGCAACATACATAGCTACCAGTGCTAACAGAGCTTAATCATAACTTATGTGTATTTTATTAAAGTTATAGCCAACACATACTTGCTGCCATATAATTTTCATATTTTCATACATTGTTTAACTTTTGTTTTTTTCTCCCACACGATTGTTGAGCTTCCTTTTTTGGTTGCTCTACGACAACAATGTGTGTGCAAAACGTAAGTTTGCGTGCCAGTCGCATATAAATTAGCCGCTTATAATATTCTGTTGGCATTTTTCAAATTTCCAGTTAGCAATTTGGCAGTATGTGTGTGTGTGTGTGTGCGTGTCTCTATGTTTTTGTGTGTGTTTGTTTGTTAGGTGAAAGAGTTCGTACACCGTAAAGTATGCAGGTTACGTGCTCAAGGTTTTTGTTGTGCACCACCAGGCACACACCAATACAAGCTCACACACACACACACACGTATAATATATGTTTGTAAACAAGCAGCGGCAAAAAAAAAAATCCAAAAATAAAAAACACAACAACAATAACAATTATTAACATATTAATAAATTTAGCATATCTGAGAGGCCATAATTTTGTGTAATTCTAGACGAGAACTCAGCTGGGCAACACCTGAAGGAAATTGGATAATCCAAGCAGCACGCCAATTTATATTGTTGTTGTTTTTTTTTTTTTATTGGTTTGAGTTCTCAAACAAGCATAACGACCCCCTGGCTTTGGTTAAGAAATTCCATTTTTATAGCACACTTAAAGATAACAAAATGAGCTTCAGTAAATACTACACATACATACATACAAACAAACATATAACTAAGTAAAATATTTTGTTAAAAAAATATATGCCAAAAATAACTAACAATAACATTGCAATCTAAGTAAAAAAAAAAAAAAAAACTATTATTTACTTTACTTATATCGATAATTCAGCTATCTTCAGTTTCAAGTACTTTTGTATCATCGAGAGCATTGAATTTTCTTTCATTATACCATTTGTGTTTTTTGGTCACAATCAGACCAACAATTAACATTATCAGACCAATTAAAAGTAATGCTAGACCGGTATATTGACCAATTTGCGTTGCATTTAAAGCTAACTGTAATTAATCAGAATGAAAATCATATTTTATATTGTGATTATTATATCATTGAACTGACCTTGAGTAAACTAATTAAATCATCATCAAGCTCTGCACTTAATTCTACAGATAAAAGCGGTGCATAATGATCAAAACCAACATCTTTTAGCAGTCTAATTGGAAATTGTATGTTTTATATTAATTGTATATATTAAATTTTAATGCTTGCTTTTTACTTACTCAATTTTTTCATCACGCACAACTCTTAAGCTCATCATTACTTGTCCTTTCAGACGTATGGGTATGCCCATTGTTGGCTCCATAACAACATACATGCCATGATCTTTAGCATTTGGCTTTAAGCCTGTTATATTTGCTCTATAGTATTCATCTGTCATATAGAAATGCGGATGTGATAAATAAATTGGTGCAAAATAAGCAACTGGTGAATAATCGACGACACCGCTTCGTGGACATTCATGATTTGGTACACAAAAACATTTACTATCTGGATTTATTTGACCGTTGTCAAAGGTTAGTTCAGTTGTTTCATATCTCCATGCATCGATACCATGCTCACTGACATTTCCAATGTTATACATATTTATGAAACGTCCGGCATCTGATAAAAATATGGAAATTGTTTCATCCCATTGACGGCCGGGTGCCCAGAGCTCACCAGTGCTGCCATTGACCTTACCACATTCACCACTATAGTGTCCAGTGTGTGTTGTACCATTCCAACGGGTTAATTCACCCATTTCTCGTAAATTTCCATGCCCAGTATGTATTGTATAGTTACCCTCAGCTGTCTTTGAATTGTTACGCATATAGAACCAAGCGAAATGGTCACTATATATTGGCAATAGTGGTGAATGCAAACGTTCAACGAAATCAACAAGACTATCATAGAAACCATCGAATATCCAATCACCAGCCGTATGTGTAAATGTTGTATTGCCACCCTCTTCATTTAATAAGAAATTCATAATCTTTCGCAATATTGGTCCATGATTGCGAACATAATACGCAGCTGTCTGCGGGGAATATAAAATATTTCAAATTTAAATTTTTTGATATTTTTTTTCTATTTTTTAGATATTTATAATTATTTATGGTATATTTTAATATTTTGTATGTATTTAAATATTTTTAGATTTTTTTAGTATTTTTAATATATTTCGTATTTTTAATATTTTTAGTATTTTTAATATTTTTATTATTTTTAATATTTTTAATATTTTTTTAATATATTTTTAATATTTTTAATGTTTTTAATATTTTTAATATTTTTAATATTTTTAATATTTTTAATATTTTTAATATTTTTAATATTTTTAATATTTTTAATATTTTTAATATTTTTAATATTTTTAATATTTTTAGTATTTTTAGTATTTTTAATATTTTTAATATTTTTAATATTTTTAATATTTTTAGTATTTTTAATATTTTTAATATTTTTAATATTTTTAATATTTTTAATATTTTTAATATTTTTAATATTTTTAATATTTTTAATATTTTTAATATTTTTAATATTTTTAATATTTTTAATATTTTTAATATTTTTAATATTTTTAATATTTTTAATATTTTTAATATTTTTAATATTTTTAATATTTTTAATATTTTTAATATTTTTAATATTTTTAATATTTTTAATATTTTTAATATTTTTAATATTTTTAATATTTTTAATATTTAAAATACGTTTTCTTATATTTTAAATATAATGCTTACTTACCACTGTTGCAAAATGATGTGTTGTCACAATATCATCGAGTGAACCATTTGATTTCTCTGGTAGAAAATGAAATGTACGTCGACCGTAATATGTTACCTCTGGCTGCTCCCAGAGTAGATCTTCTTTTACTTTATAATCACTGAATGTGTACGGTCCCAATTGCTCATAATTTGGTTTCACATTTGGATTATTGAAATCCTCAGGATTTGTCCAATTGAATAGATAGAAACTGAGATAAACTGGAGCTGGTGTGGTTACCCAATTTTTATACATTATTGAATCGGGTTTAAGTGGTAACATATCACGTATTAATTGACGAAATATACTGGGCCATGCTGAAAGCAAAACAATTCCCAGGACACCGAAGAAAGTGCCAAGGCCAAAGACCCAAAATTTTTGTTGACGAACACTACAGCAATTGCAACACATTG
>JBAMBR010002251.1:0-68681 GCA_037044475.1 Zaprionus obscuricornis | reverse complement strand
AGCTATAGCTATCTCTGTCTCTCTCTCACACACACACACACTGCTTCGCTCTCTTCTGCCTGCTTCTATAGCTGCCCGCCTCTTTGTCTGTCGCTGTGTCACGCTGTCTCTGCACAGACAGCGAGACACAGCACAAACAAATGCTAAAAAAAAAAAAGAAGCATAAGAAGTTTTTTTTTGCTACGTATTGAAATGGAAATAGATTTCAATGTTTTTCTATGTGTCTGTGTGTGTGTGTGTGTCTGTGTGTGTGTTGTGCAGCGCCTATTGTGCGAGATTTGTTGTTGTTGTTTTAAGTGTTAAAGTTCGTGTGAATGTTGTTGCTGTTGTTGCAAAGTTAGTTGTAGTTGATGAGGCTGAAGAGCAACAAGCGAAGCAGGCGGGAAAAAAAAAATTGAGAGAAGACAACACTCAAAATAACAGCAGGCGGCCAAACATCATTATCATCATGCCAGACAAAATACACAACAATAACAACAGCAACAACAACAACAAGAAAATGTTTGCCATTGTTTTGCTTCTTCATTTTTTTTTTTTTGTTATTACAATGAAAACTCTTTGTATAACAATTGCAATCAAATAGGCAACAAGTGTTTTTTTTACTTCTCTCTCTCCTCTCTCTCTCTCTCTCTCTCGCAACAATGACGCCAACTGAACTTGTCCATTTTTGGCCACAAAATGCTCCATTAAAAATAACATTGTAATTTTTTACGTTTATTTTATTTTTTTTTTATTTAAATTTTTTTTTTTTTTTTTTGTATAAATTTTTAACTGCACTTTTAGCCTATGGCTGCATTTCTTGTCATAGATGCATAAATATACAATAATATCATAAATCATATAATTGACATGCATATACATACATATATATGACAGCATATGACAGCTTTTAATATTTTTCAATAATTTTAATTTACAAAAATTTTCAAAATTTTTAATGCCAATGTGTCATATATGTCTGTCATAGCTAAGTGTTATATGACATTAGAGATTATTGACATAATTATTATTTTTATTATATTAAAATGCATTGCTATTATATGACCATATGCCATATATATATATGGCAAACAGTTGTCAGATGTAAGAAAAATGACATCAATATCAATATTGATATTCTAGTAATATTAAAAAATAAAGTTAACATATAGTGTCATATCTGGTATGACCATATGCCATATGTCTGACCAACTAATTCAGCTGCGAGAAAGACAACATTAATTGATATTTATATTTTAGTATAATAATAAAGAAAAAAAATGTTGCCATATGCAGCCATATATTGTCATGTTTGCTATGACCATGTGCCATATAACTGGCAACTATATTGTAATATTGATGTATTTGCCATATAGCATTATTATTACAGTTTTTAAGTCATATTGCAACCATAAAGTGTCATATCTGGTATGACCATATGCCATATATCTGACCAACAATTTTAGATAAGAGAAAGACGACGAAAACTGATTGATATTCTAGTATTATTGAAAATATTTGTTGCCATATTGTTACCATATAGCGTCATATCTGATATGGCTATGTGTCATATATAACTGGCAACTATATTGCCATATTGGTATATTTGCCATACAACATAATATGCCATATATTTTATGCCATATTGTTACCATATAGCGTCATATCAGCTATGACCATATGCCATATAACTTGCAACTATATTGTAATATTGATGTATTTGCCATATAGCATTATAATTACAGTTTTTAAGTCATATTGCAACCATAAAGTGTCATATCTGATATGACCATATGCCATATATCTGACCAACAATTTTAGATATGAGAACGACAACATCAACTGATATTGATATTCTTGTAATATTGAAAATATTTGTTGCCATATAGCATCATATCTGCTATGACCATGTGTCATATATAACTGGCAACTACATATATTGTCATATTGGGATATATGCCATACAACATAATATGCCATATATTTTATGCCATATTGTTACCATATAGCGTCATATCTGCTATGACCATGTGCCATATATAACTGGCAACTACATATATTGTCATATTGGGATATATGCCATACAACATAATATGCCATATATTTTATGCCATATTGTTACCATATAGCGTCATATCTGCTATGACCATGTGCCATATATAACTGGCAACTATATTGATATTCTAGTAATATTGAAAATATTTGTTGCCATATTGCTACCATATAATGTCATATCAGCTATGACCATGTGTCTTATACAACTGACAACTTACTTATTCTGCAAAATTTTTTTTAGAAATTTCTGCCTGTCATATTCTGTCATATATATGGCAAATATATGTACATATGTATATGTGTGCAGCAAACTTTTAGCATTTTTTAAATATTTTATATTTATGCATCAAAATTTTACTGCAACGTAATAAGCAACATATATAATATATATGACCAGCAGTGCCATATATTGTGTATCATATAAATGCATAAAAATTTCGCTAAAAACAATTTGCAGTAATCGCAGCATAGATTATTTCTCTTTCTCTTGCTGAAAATATTCCAAAGTCAGCTGAAGAAATCTTTAAAAAAATAAATTTTCTTTTTCTTTGCCTTTAGATTTTTTTTTTGTTATTGTTTTCATTAAAATTTCTGAGCATTTTTTTTTTTTTTGCATACTTTGGCTAAGAATGTCTGGTAAGAGAGGCTATAGCATTGGCTTAATGTTCTTGTTGTTGTTTGTATTCTAACTTAATTTTCAGTTGCCTTTACGCTGTGTAATTTTCGAGTACTTGACTTTTGTTTCTTTAAAGATTTTTTCTTTTATTTTAGTTAAATTTCAGTTGATTTTTTTTTACTGCTTTTTTTTCTGTTACTTTTCCTTTCAACTCTTGAGCTCGTGGCAGAAAATCAATGCGGAAATAATTTGATTAAAATTTGATAAGTTTACTTTAAGCTTGAAGTCGTCATTTTGCACAGTTTTATATTGATTTTAAATTCTTCATTTAGGTTTTTATTTTTTTTCCACCTGTTTTTTTTTTTTTTTTGTTTGTTTTGTTGTTTGTTTATAAATGAAGTGTAAGTGACATTGAAATTTATTATGTTTTACACAAGTCTTTTTCGCGCTCAGAGTGTTGCTTTTTTTTTTTTTTCTTGTCTTGCTTCGTTGCGTGAGAATTTCGCATGTTTTGCGGCAGTTGAAATGAAATTTAACTTTATATACAGACGCATGCAGACAAAGTGAGTGAGTGAGTGAGTGAGAGAGAGAGATAAAGATATAGTTATATATAATTCTTAAAATATTTTGCGTTTATAATTATAATTAATGCTCTGTACTTTTTAAGTAGCTCTTCGTCTTCGACTGCAGCACTTGCTGCTCTGCTCTCATAAATATTTTTTTACTACTCACTCTAACAGCTGTCTCTATCTCTATCTCTTTCTCTCTCTATCTTCATTTATTGTCTATTTTTTTTTTTTTTTTTTTTGTTCGCGCTTTCGATATGAAATTAATTTGCATTAATAAAAATTTTTTTTTAAAATTTTTTTTTTTCGATCTTTGTCTTCCGGTGTTTAGCTTCTCGTAACATAAAATTCACAAGTTAAGATTTTGCGCGCACCTAAAGAATTGAGTTTTTTGTGACTTGCGACATGCGACACTAAGCTAACTGAAACTGAGCCAATTAGAACAAAAACATCTTTTGATTGATGTTACCCAAAAAAAAAAAAAAAAATAATAAAAAAAAATGCTGAAACATGATTTTCAATTTTTGCCACGTTGCCAGACGCAGACATTGTAAGAGTTGCGAATGGGGGCTGGGAAGGAGAAATAGGCAATAGACTGGAGCGGAAGAACGACACTAGCTGCTAGCGAGTCACGCACAAACGGCACTTTTTGCAGAGGGAATGAGAGAGACAAAGACAGAAAGAGAGAGAGAAGGGGAAGAAAAAAAAAAAAAGAAGTTTTTAAGCTACAAATCACAAAAGCCGCACAAAATCGGACGATGCGTGGCATTAACTCGTCTTATTGTTTGTGCGTATTGTATGTGTGTGTGTGCATGTGTGTGTGCATGTGTGTGTGTGTGTGTGTGTGTGTGTGTGTGTGTGTGTGTGTGTGTGTATGTGTGAGTTGTGGGGTAGTTGAAGCCCAAGCTTAGCAGTTAATGAACATACGCGTTTTTCTTCATATTGCTGTTGCTGTTGCTGTTACTCTTGTTGCTGTTGCTGTTACTCTTGTTGCTGTTGTTGTTGTGACTTTTTTGTTAGTTTCGTTTGTCTGCCTAACAGCTTCAAGGTCTTGGCCTTGAGGTCGGTTATTGGCAGCCCATAAACTAAAATAAAGCGAAACTACATTTTCTTCATTTCAAACTTTTTTGTTCATTATTCAAAGAACTCCAAAAAAAAAAAAGTAAAAAAAAAACCGCACAACATGCGAATGATGATAATAGTAATAATAGTGATAATAATAATAATAATAATACAATTATAAATAGGCATAGTATAAAAGTTGATAATGCTTTAACTATATAACTATAAAGAGTTCAAGTCTCTCTCCAAAAAAAATCAAGTCCAAAAAATTTAAGCAATTATCAACAATCATTGGATATTAAAACATTTCAACTAACATCATTATCATTATCAACATCATTATTAACATTGTAATCATTATCATTGTCAGCAAGAAACTGTCTTCTTCTTTATTTTCTTACTCATTTCTCATTACAATCATATCGTTGACAATGTGACGACGACGACGCCTAGGCGGATGTTGCCTGCCCCACAATGTTGTGTCCGGCCAGGAAATTCACACGTGAATTGTTTAATTAATGCGTCAAATCAACCAAAAAAAAAAAAAAAAAATCAAGAAATTAAAATTATCTTCCCAAAGTGCCGAAGATTTCATACACTTGCAGTCTTGGATGTTAAATTTTTTTATACAAAAAACTCAAATTTTGGCCGATTGTTTCTATGGCAGCTATATGATATAGTAGTCTGATTTGAAATAAATTTATATGAGACGTGTAATTTGTCACTAAACTCATATTCTGTATCCGAAAAGCTTAAGAAACATAAAAATTTTTCATACAAAAACTTAATTTTCGGATGCTTTTTCCTATGACAGCTATATGATATATAAGTCCAATTTAAACCAAATTTATATGAAACGTATATGTCAACACTAAACTCAAATATTGTAAGTTTCAGCCAGATAACTTAATAAACAAAAAAGTTTCTCATACAAAAGTTCAATTTTAGGATGCTTTTTCCTATGACAGCTATATGATATATAAGTCCGATTTAAAACAAATTTATATAAGACGTATATGTCAACATTAAAATCAAATCCTGTAAGTTTCAGCCAGATAACTTTATACGCAGTAAGGATTCTCATACAAAAACTTAATTTTCGGATGCTTGTTCCTATGGCAGCTATATGATATACAAATCCAATTTAAACCAAATTTATATCAGACGTATATGTCGCCACTAAACTTAAATTCTGAAAGTTCTATCCGAAAAGCTTAAGAAACATAAAAATTTTTCATACAAAAATGCAATTTTCTACTGATCCTTTCTATGGCAGCTATATGATATAGATGTTCGATTTTAATCAAATTTATATGAGACGTGTAATTTGTCGCTAAACTCATATTCTGTAAGTTCTATCTGAAAAGCTTAAGAAACATAAAAGTTTTTCATACAAAAACTTAATTTTCGGATGCTTTTTCCTATGGCAGCTATATGATATACAGGTCCAATTTGAACCAAATTTATATGAAACGTATATGTCGCCACTAAAACCTAAATTCTGTAAGTTCTATCTATAAAGCTTAAGGGACATAAAAGTTTTTCATACAAAAATGCAATTTTCGACTTATCCTTTCTATGGCAGCTATATGTTATACTAATCCAATTTGCATCAAATTTATATGAGACATGTAAGTCGTCACTAAACTCAAATTCTCTAAGTTTCAGCCAGATAGCAGCTATATAACATAGAGTTCCGATGCAGGTGAACAGACGAATCCTGCTTTATCGACAGATTCTTCTGTATTTTATATGATCTACAAGTTCTACCAAGTGGCATTACAAACTGCTGGTCAAAATTAATATACCCGCTGCTAGTATATAAAAAGTCAACAAAAAAAAAAAATTTATAAGCCAAATGTTCAAATTATAGTAAAGCAGTGAAAGAGATAGCAAGAGAGAGAGAGAGAGAAAGAAAGAGTGCGGAAGAACGCAAACAAAATGCGCTTAACGGATGTTCATTGTGAAATATATTTAAAAAAAAAAAAATTAATCTTTTTATACCCTGTAAAATATAGATTTTTGGCACTTGCCTAGAACACAGTGTCAATGAAACTTCAACTGCTGAAATTTGTCCATAAATTTTTATAGTAATTCTACTTGTTGCATATTGTAAATAGAGATAATAGCGCTCAGCTCTATGTGTCAAAAATATCAAAAAAAAAAAAAAAAAATATGAAGACATTTAGTCGCATTTATTGTGAGTTTTTCTACATCTCTTCTTCTTCTTCATCTTCTGCTAGTTTGTCATCTTTCATCGTTGTCTTTAAGCTGAAATTATTTGCTCAAATTGTTAGGAGAAAAGTTTACAAAGCGCATTTTGCTGATTTTAGCTGTAACTGTAAATTCTTAAAAAAAATCTTTAAAAAATCAAAAAATATTTAAGCAGCTTTTTTGCGCTTCTTGGCATCAATTGGCTTCATTTATTGGCAAAAATAAAAAAATCAGCAAAACAAACGATGAAATAACTCAATCATCATCATCAATATCAATGCGAAATACTCCAATAAATTGATCGCCAAACAGAACGGTAACAACTTCAACAATAACAACAATGTAAGACTTAAGATATAAGAGTTCGACTTTATGTAACGGTTCTTGCATTCAGCGTCTTTTCTACAGTCACAATTAAAACAAATACTAAATACTAGATATTAGGCAATTGAGTTTAGGATGGACATAAAAAAAAAAAACAAAAAACATTTTAGGGGGCAATGTACAGTAGAAGATGATGCTGCAATAATCGATGATGATGATGTAGAACTTTATAGATTTATGTGCATAACATCGTAAATTCGAAAGTTGACTATCGATAAACGATAACAAAAAAAAAAAAAAATTGCTATGACAAATTTCATAATTCTAGCAAAGATTTATTAAAAATATGTTGAATAAATTTCAAATATGTTTAAAAATTTTTTGCTAATTGTTTATCGATAAATCAGAGAATAAATAGAAATTGATGAAGCAAAAAAAAAAAAACAAGTAAGAAAGTTATAGTCAAATACACTCGACTATATAATACTCGGTGCCCAAAGATATACATATATATTATAGAGACGCCTCTCAAAATTTTGCTATTTGTAATGTGTATAACTTCCATGTTAATTATCCGATCTGTACCAAATTTTTACACAATGTCCAGATAAACATATTCTAACTTTATACCAAAATTCAGTCATGTAGCTTGACTGGCTGTGGGTGCAGTGGTGTGTTCAAAATGGTTTTCCTCGATTTGTAGAGGCGATGAGGGGCGTGGCAAAGATCCAAAATAAACTTGATCTGCCTGCAACTAATACAAGCACTTTGCAAAAAAAATGAAGTCTCTAGCTCTTATAGTCTCCGAGATCCGAGGCGTACAGACGGACAGACGGACATGCTCCAATCGACTTACCTGTTGATCCTGAGTCTGGAATATATATACTTTATGAGGTCGACCACGCAACCTTATGGATGTTACATACATTTGCTGCTGTCACAAAGTCAATATACTCTTGGTACCCAATGGGCATCGAGTATAAAAACTATGTAATGTACCTATAGAAAGTTACCTATATGCTAAACATCATATGTCTAGCACTTGTCAACTTAAAGTTTTGTAAACATTTTCGTTGTTACTAGCAAAAACATTTTCTCTTTCCATTACCAGCGATATATGCAAGAATATTTTTTTCGTTTATCAAGTTTAGTTACGACTTGAACACAAATCATAAGCGTAGATGCGTTTAAGCTTTGTATATATATATGTGTGTGTGTGTGTGTGTGTGTGTGTGTATAGATATTTCACATGAGCTTCGTAAAAAACTAATTTCTGAGCACATTAAATCATTAGTCATTTTAACTTTCAACTTGTTCCCAACTCAAAAATATCTGTGTGTCTGTGTGTGTGTGTGTCTTGAAAATCGCGCTTATTTATCTTTTATAAATTTTGCCTTTTTGCCAAAACAACAGCAACAACAGCAACATTAATGAAATATCCCACTTGTGATGCGCTGCAGTAAAAAGAACAACAACAACAGCAACAACAACAATGATACGAGACTCATTCACTTAGCTCCGCTTAGTCAGTCTTCACAGTCTTTTTTTAACAGTCTCCAGTCTCCAGACTCCAAATCCCAGTCCCCAGTTCCCAGTTCCCAGTCTCAAAGTTATATTGGTTGTTTAAGTTGGAACTAACCAGTCAAAGTTTCAGTCCCAGTCGCAGTCGCAGTCAAAGTCAGAGTCAGAGTCAAAGTCAGAGTCTCAGTCGCAGTCGCTGTTTTGACGCTCAGTCAATGAACCGCAAAAATATCTGCAAGACTCTCTTTAACTTAACATTTGACTGCAGTACGGCAACAACGACTAGAATAATGCGCTACACAGCGCAGATAGTCAAAATTTTTAGTTATAGCTTATAGTAAAAAGTCTATTTCCTCAAGCTAACTGCAGAATTTAGTAGTAGGACTTTTAGAATTTTCAGGACTTTCAGGACTTTTCAAGCACTTTATGGATTATAACTGATTTAATATAATTGTTGACAGCTATATATAGCATACATATATATATTCATGAATAGCATCACAACTGAAATGTAGCCTTAACACTTTATAAATATAATTTCCAACTGCAAACAAATTAAATTTTAAAAAATTCATTTTGAAAATAATACGAAAACTATTTAAATATAATTTCGCTTTTGATATCTAATTTTTTTTCTTCTTTTATTTTTTGTTGTTGTTTGCTCTTTTTTTTCAATTTTCATCAAGAATCAAGACGAAATCAAGTCGTCGCAGCTTAACAAAATTGCCAAGCGCCAAAAACAATTTGTGAATGAATGCAGACATAAAATAACAATAATTTGTGCAAAAACACAAAAAAAAAAAAAAACTCAACAACAACAAGAAAATTATTTGAGCAAAGAAAATTACTCGTATATATATATATCGTATATATATATCATCATCTATATGTATTATACATATATTTACGCGATGTAGCTGCCAGATCTAATAACAGTTGTTATACATTCTTAATTTGCTGATTGCCGCTGCCAAAAGACACTGACCAAAAATAGATGATATGCTGCCAGCCAGAAAGTGACTGAGAGAAAATGCCTAAAATATGCCTAAAAATAGTTAAGATAGTAAAAAAAAATAATACATAAAAATAAAAATTAAATAAAATTAATATATAAAATAATTAATATAATAAATTTAAATATAATATAAATTAAATAAAAATAAATGCAAGAAAAATAATAAAATAAATTATAATGGGAAAATAAATACATTAAATACAAAATAAAGATAATAAACAAAATATTAAAAATAAATTAAATAAAAAAAAAATAAAATAAAATAAAAATAAAATAAAATAAAATAATAAAAATAAAAAAAAAATAAAATAAAATAAAGAAAAATAAAATAAAAATAAAATTAAATTAAATAAAATAATATAAAATAAAAATAAAATCAAATATAAAAAAATAAAATACAAAATAAATAAGTTAAAAATAAAATAACAATACGAAAATAAAATAAAAAATAAAATAATAATTCAAAAATAACATAAATTACAGGTTAAAATAAATTAAATTAAAATAAATGCAAGAAAAATAATAAAAAAAATAATGGGAAAATAAATACTTTAAAAAAATAAAGATAATAAACAAAATATAATGAAAATAAAAATACAAATAAATAAAAATCAAATAAAATAAAATAAAAATAAAATTATATAAAATAAAGCAAAATAAAATAAAATGAACATAAAATAAATATAAAAATAAAATTAAAATAATATAAAATAAAAACAAAAATAAAATAAAAACAAAATTAAAACAAGAAAAATAAATAAAATAACATAAAACAAAATTAAATAAAATAAAATAAAGCGAAATAAAATAAAATAAGATAAAAATATAATAAATATAAAAAAATTAAAAATAAAATACAATAAAAGAAAATAAATCAAAAAAATAAAATAAAATAAATAAATAAGTAGAAAAAAACACCATGAAATTAACAATAAAAAATAAAATAAAATAACATAAAACAAAATAAAATAAATCAAAATAAAATAAAAATAGAATAAAATAAAAGAGAATAAAACAAAGCGAAATAAAATAAAATTAAAATAAAATAAGATAAAAATAAAATAAATAAGTAAAAAAAAAATAAAAAATAAAATAAAAATAACAATAAAAAAAAAATAACACAAATTACAAATTTAAATTAAATTAAAATTAAAATAAATAAAATAAAATACAAATAAAAATAAAATTAAATAAAAAAAAA
This sequence comes from Zaprionus obscuricornis, assembly GCA_037044475.1. NCBI lineage: Eukaryota > Metazoa > Arthropoda > Insecta > Diptera > Drosophilidae > Zaprionus > Zaprionus obscuricornis. Next base: position 58,128 of record JBAMBR010002251.1, on the reverse strand, counting down.
TATGAATAAAAATTAAAAAAATTAAATGAAAAAATAAATAGTCCAATAATGAAGATCTTTTGCCTTAGAGCGCAACTATAACTAAATTCAGTTTATAAAGTTCTAAAAAAAAAAAAATAAAAAAATTAAAAATAAAAATAAAAATAAAATACAATAAAAGAAAATAAATCAAAAAAATAAAATAAAATAAATAAATCAAAAAAATAAAATAAAATAAATAAATAAGTAGAAAAAAAAACATGAAATTAACAATAAAATAAAATAAAATAACATAAAACAAAATAAAATAAATCAAAATAAAATAAAAATAGAATAAAATAAAAAAGAATAAAATAAAGCGAAATAAAATAAAATTAAAATAAAATAAGATACAAATAAAATAAATAAGTAAAAAAAAATAAAAAAAAAAACTGTGAAAATAGAAATAAAATAAAAAACTGTGAAAATAAAAATAAAAAATAAAATAACAATAAAAAAAATAACATAAATTACAAATTTAAATTAAATTAAATTAAATTAAATTAAAATAAAAAAAATAAAATACAAATAAAAATAAAATTAAATAAAAAAAAATATGAATAAAAATTAAAAAAATTAAATGAAAAAATAAATAAATAAAATAAATGAAGATCTTTTGCCTTATAACTAAATTCAGTTTATAAAGTTCTAAAAAAAAAATAAAAATAAATAAATAAAAAAAAAACAGATAAAATCACATAACAATGTGAAATCGAAGTAAAATTTAAATAGTTAATTTCACACATAATAGTTAAGTATATATATATATTAAGTCTATATATAGCAAAGAGTTGTATAAAAATAGATCTTGATTTCACTGTGAAACAGTTACAGTTACACTTTACGTATGCCGACGCGTGGGTGTTACTTAGGCAGAAAGACAGAGAGATAGATATTTTGTAGTCGGGGAGTGGACTATTAATTACAAAACGGACTAAATGGATAGTTAAAGACTAACAACAACAACAATAGCAATAACAACAATAACAAGAAGAATAACAAGAAAATGGCAAGCGAAGAGCGTCAATTAGAGCGAACGAGCGCCAATCATTAGGAAGAAAAGCGTTTTTTTTTTTTTGAGTGACGATGATGATGATGATGACGATGACGATGACGATTGGCAGTGATAGATAGCTAAGATGAAGTGACCAGAGAATGTATGGATGGTTGAATCTTTGGATGTTTGGATGGATCGCTTTGCTTGCTTAAATGTTTTAGTTAAGAAAACCGACAGTTGGACAGACTCATACACTCATAGAGAGACAGAGAGAGAGAATTGTTGAATAGTTGTGAATACAACTTCTTGTGGATTCGTTGTTGTATTCACAGTCGTATTGGTATTCAAGCTAATGCCATTTCTGGATATATCAAAGCGGGAGCGGCCCGCTTTAAGTGACTAATTTATGGCCTTTTATGAGAAGTATTACGATGCGATACAATGCAATGCGCGATATTATATATATATGTATAGTATATATACTATATATATATTCGTTAGATCAACAAAACAGACCGCACGTCATTTAATGCAATGTTAACAACATTAGAAATAACAACAACAGCAACAACAACAACAACTAACAAATTGTCATCCAACATATGCAACGGTCACTTCTGCTTCTTTTTTCTACTACTTCAATTACTTCTATTGTCTCTGCAGTTTTTTTTTTTTTTCTTCTTATTGCTCGACTTTTTTTTTCTCTCTCTCTCTCTCCGCACGTTGTCTAATTGCTGTTAATGAACTTTTATCAGTAAAAAAAAAATAAAAATAAATAAAAAACAGCACAGTTCACATAATGCACCAGTAGAAGAATTCTTTAGCTGCACTGTACGGTGGTAAATATTGTGAACTTTACCAAATACCAAAGACTTGGCAAATTTTTATATAGAAAATCGACATTTTGGCTTGGAAATATTTCAAAATTTAGACAAAATTTTTGGCGAAAAATAAAATTTCTGCTTTCTAGCTTCCTAGAGTCTCTAAGATCTAGTTGTTTCTATGGAAATAGTCCGATCAACTTGATTGTTCATGCTGCACAAGAATATATACAGTAAATTCGGCTTATAGCGACATTCAAGGGACCTACGATTTTACGTCGTTATACCCGGAAGACGCACTAACCGAAAGGGGTTTTGTATGTATAAGTTTGCATGGGAAGCAATCAAGCCAACGAGTTTTAGTCGCAGTAAACGGACGGACGCTTTAAGCAGAGTCGTTATAAACGAATCTATATATATTATGAGATCAGCCACGCCTCCTTATGTGCATTAAAAATAGTTGCAGTTATCATTATGCACGCAGTATGACTGCCAGCTAAAACTATGAAATTTAAAACTTCTGAGAATTTTTATAAAATATTCGATAATAAATTCGATAATAAATAAATTGATTAATAAATTTTGTAAAAATTAGATAAAATATTAAATAAAACAGAAATTATATAAATAAAAAAAAAAAAAAAAAAAAAAATAACTGTTTAGCTATAAGCTATAAACTCCCTATGCTCCGTAAAAGGGGGAAACTTGCTGTAACTCTTTTGCGCAGTCAATGCGTTAGACACCTGCTGGCAGGCATAAGACCAACCTGAAGGCCCTGCAAACTACTAGTTACACCAACTGCAGAATGAATGAGTGAGCAAAAGAGAGAGAGAGAGAGAGAGAGCGAAAGAGAGAGAGAGAACAGATCTAAAAGTTAAGATCGTGCAGTGGGTCCGCTTCGCTCATTAAGCATGCTTCATTTCTTTGGACATTTATAGGCACGTCAACAAGTTGCCTTTAATATATGTGTGAGTATATGTGCATGTGTATGTGTGTGTGTGTGTGTGTGTGTGTGTATTAGTAAAGAACTGTACGTAATCTCGGCTCGTTTATCAAACGACATGCTATAGAGAGTTGAGGAGTAGCTTTTTTTTGGGGGCTGCTTTAAAATCCGAAATACGCACACTAATTGGCCTAACAAGTTCTCTCTCCTCCCTCTAAATGTTTAGTTGTTGGAGTTGGAGAGATAAGATGAGAAGAAGAAGAACATTTTTTAGCTTGCAGCTGCAGCAAGTGTGTGTTGCATGCGTTGCGTTGCGTTGCGTTGCGTTATATGCAAATCAGTTAAACTGAACTTTTGATTATTAAAACAAAGAAAAAGAAATATAAAAAAAAAAAACTGAAATTTAATTTCATTTTAAATTTTATTTGAAATTTTAATGCGAAGAAAACTGTAGAAGCAACAAAGATAACAGCAGCAGCAGCAACAGCAGCAGCAACAGCAGCAGCAACAGCAGCAGCAGCAGCAGCAGCTACAGTCGCAGTCGCAGTAGCAACATTAACCGTTGAAATTTCAAAATTTCTTCTAGTTCTAGCGCCAGGCTTGAGAAAAAAAAATTTTTTTTTTTATATTTTAGATTTTTTATTTTGATTTTTTTTTTTGGCATTTTTATGTACAACGATGCAGAAGTGATAAAACGATAATCGATATAAAATCAAATTGGGTCAGCGGAGCAATGAAATTGATGTCAAACGATCAACAGTTGTGTTTTGATCATTATCTAAGTTCAGGAACAAAAACGAAAAAAAAAAAATCAAAAAAAAAACATTTAAGATTTCAAGTTTCTAAAACTTTTTTTTATGAGAATTTTATTTAAAATGCATTAAAACGTTTTTTTTTTTTTTTTGCAGACACAAATTTTTGAGAAAATTTTCATCAAGAAATTGATGCCTTCAAAAATTCTAGGAAAATTCTGGAAAAAAAATTGAACGCCTAAAAATGTTCACCAAGAGAATTTTTACTGCATTAGACTTGACAAAGTTTACTTAAAACTGTCACTTAAAGCTTAGTTTAAGTTCGCTCGTTTAGACTTAAAGCAAAGCTTAAAAAATTGTCTGCTTCCTCTAGCTGCTTGTCTTGTATTACGCAGCTTTATATATTTCTCATCAACATTGATTTGTGCAGCTCAGGAAGTGAAATTTATGAATTTCTGTCACTTTTTTTGTGATATATTTTTTTTTTTTTTTTATGACAACAGTTTAAAATTGATGTTAGGTTTTTGAGCTATAGTTAAAGTTTTGGGAATCGGTAGCTTAAAAAAAAAAAATAATAAATAAAATAAAATAAAATGTAGTTTAATGATGAGAATTGAAACTGCTTGGGACCCAAAATCAACAAACATTTCACACACACTACACTTCTTTTTTTTCAGCTTATTCTTCTGCTGCTTCTACCATCATCAGCTTTGACTTATTTGTCATATGTAAAAATCAATAAAAAACTAAATAAAAAAAAACATGCAACTGACACTCTCATCGATAGGGCGCGACCTCATCAAAGTGACATTAAAAACTTGCTATAGACGAGTAAAAAGCCAAACAAAACATAAGAAAACATAAGTGTTAACGAGTTGAGGAAATGCAATAAAAAAAAAAAAGAAAGAAAAAAAAAAGGAAAACTAAAACCTTGCAGACAAATCTATAATATGATATAGTAAGAGTCTTAAAGATATCTTATAGCTAGTATAGTATACTTTGGTACAGTCAAAATAAACTATCGATTATAGTTTATATGCATTATATTTATCTAACGGTAAATGCTTCGATTAATACAACTTTTAGTTTGTCGATTTCTAAAACTTATCGATTTATCGATCTATCAATTTCAATGTTTATCGATATTTCTTGTATAAATCGTATTGTTTAGCTATCGATAACTGCGTTTTTCTTTTATATTTGTATTTTAATGTTTAAAATTATCGATTTATCGACCTATCGATTTCAATGTTTATCGATTTTTTGTTGTATAAATCGTACTGCTTAGCTATCGATAACTGCGTTTTTCTTTTATATTTGTATATTAATTTCTAAAATTATCGATTTATCGACCTATCGATTTCAATGTTTATCGATATTTCTTGTATAAATCATACTGTTTAGCTATCGATAACTGCGTTCATTTGTTATATCTATATATTCATTTCTATATTTATCGATTTGTAGAATTATCGACCTATCGATATCAGTAGATATAACAAATGAACGCAGTTATCGATAGCTAAACAGTATGATTTATACAAGAAATATCGATAAACATTGAAATCGATAGGTCGATAAATCGATAATTTTAGAAATTAATATACAAATATAAAAGAAAAACGCAGTTATCGATAGCTAAGCAGTACGATTTATACAACAAAAAAAATCGATAAACATTGAAATCGATAGGTCGATAAATCGATCATTTTAAAAATTAATATACAAATATAAAAGAAAAACGCAGTTATCGATAGCTAAACAATACGATTTATACAAGAAATATCGATAAACATTGAAATCGATAGTTCGATAAATCGATAAGTTTTAGTAATCGACAAACTAAAAGTTGTATTAATCGAAGCATTTACCGTTAGATAAATAGTAATGCATATAAACTATAATCGATAGTTCGAGTGATCGATAGAAGATGCAGAATATAAATTCTACGCTTCTTGCTAAATTGCCTTTTATATCAAATGCGTTTAGTAAAGCATTTATCAGCAGCTACAGGGTATAAAAAGCAAGAACAACAATAACAACAACATGAAGTACATGCAAAAGCTGCTCATTGTTGTTGTTGTTGTTGTTGCTGTTGTTGCTGTTGCTGTTGCTGCTGTTGCTGTTGTTGCTTTTTGTTTTTTTTTGTTTGCCAGACAAATGACTTCCGCTGTGGCTTGTTCGGCGGTTACCATCGTAAAAACAAAATGTTGTAGCTAAAGCAGGAGACAGGTGTTGAGGGGGGAATGTATAGTGGGGCTGCCTAGATGTAGATAGTATCCGAAAAAAAAAAAAAAACGTAGTTGCTGAGGTAATATAAAACTTTAATTCGTGTGCTTTTGCTGCTTTTTGTGTGATTCTTAACAGTTTTTTTTTTTCTGTCGATATTTGTACATCAATGTCTACCAAAAAAAAAAAAAAAACTAAGTCTTTTGCTGTTTATATTCATGCTTCATCTATATCTACTTCTATTTCATTTTTATACTCGGTGCCCACTGGGTACCAAGAGTATATTGACTTTATGACAGCAGCAAATGTATGTAACATCCATAAGGTCACGTGGTCGACCTCATAAAGTATATATATTCAGGACTCAGGATCAACTGCCGAGTCGATTGGAGCATGTCCGTCTGTCCGCCTGTACGCCTCGGATCTCGGAGACTATAAGAGCTAAGACTTCATTTTTTTTTGCAAAGTTCTTGTATTAGTTGCAGGTAGTTCAAGTTTATTTTGGATTTTTGCCACGCCCCCCATCGCCTCCACAAATCGATAAAAACCATTTTGAACACACTACAGCAACCACAGCCAGTCAAGCTACAGGAATGAATTTTTGGTATAAAGTTAGAATATGTTTATCTGGACATTGTGTAAAAATTTGGTACAGATCGGATAATTAACATGGAAGTTATACTCATTACAAATAGCAAAATTTTTAGAGGCGTCTCTATAATATATCTTTGGGCACCGAGTATTATATAGTCGAGCGTATTCGACTATAACTTTCTTACTTGTTTTGTTATTGTTTTGATGCTCTCGATCTCAAGTTCCATTCGAATTTTTGACACTTTCCATTATCATTTAAATGTTTTTTTTTTATTTTTTTTATTCTCTGTTTGAAAAGCGATTGAAATAGATCTACTGTCTGCTATATGCGCTGTGCCTTCTAAAAGATGTATTGTATTTTATATTAATGTTTATTTTGACTGTACCAAAATATACTATACTAGCTATAAGATATCTTTAAGACTCTTACTATATCATATTATAGATTTGTCTGCAAGGTTTTAGTTTTCCTTTTTTTTTTCTTTCTTTTTTTTTTTTATTGCATTTCCTCAACTCGTTAACACTTATGTTTTCTTATGTTTTGTTTGGCTTTTTACTCGTCTATAGCAAGTTTTAATGTCACTTTGATGAGGTCGCGCCCTATCGATGAGAGTGTCAGTTGCATGTTTTTTTTTATTTAGTTTTTTATTGATTTTTACATATGACAAATAAGTCAAAGCTGATGATGGTAGAAGCAGCAGAAGAATAAGCTGAAAATAAAGAAGTGTAGTGTGTGTGAAATGTTTGTTGATTTTGGGTCCCAAGCAGTTTCAATTCTCATCATTAAACTACATTTTATTTTATTTTATTTATTATTTTTTTTTTTTAAGCTACCGATTCCCAAAACTTTAACTATAGCTCAAAAACCTAACATCAATTTTAAACTGTTGTCATAAAAAAAAAAAAAAAATATATCACAAAAAAAGTGACAGAAATTCATAAATTTCACTTCCTGAGCTGCACAAATCAATGTTGATGAGAAATATATAAAGCTGCGTAATACAAGACAAGCAGCTAGAGGAAGCAGACAATTTTTTAAGCTTTGCTTTAAGTCGAAACGAGCGAACTTAAACTAAGCTTTAAGTGACAGTTTTAAGTAAACTTTGTCAAGTCTAAAGCATTAAAAATTCTCTTGGTGAACATTTTTAGGCGTTCAATTTTTTTTTCAGAATTTTCCTAGAATTTTTGAAGGCATCAATTTCTTGATGAAAATTTTCTCAAAAATTTGTGTCTGCAAAAAAAAAAAAAAAACGTTTTAATGCATTTTAAATAAAATTCTCATAAAAAAAAGTTTTAGAAACTTGAAATCTTAAATGTTTTTTTTTTGATTTTTTTTTTTTCGTTTTTGTTCCTGAACTTAGATAATGATCAAAACACAACTGTTGATCGTTTGACATCAATTTCATTGCTCCGCTGACCCAATTTGATTTTATATCGATTATCGTTTTATCACTTCTGCATCGTTGTACATAAAAATGCCAAAAAAAAAAAATCAAAATAAAAAATCTAAAATATAAAAAAAAAATTTTTTTTTTCTCAAGCCTGGCGCTAGAACTAGAAGAAATTTTGAAATTTCAACGGTTAATGTTGCTACTGCGACTGCGACTGTAGCTGCTGCTGCTGTTGCTGCTGCTGTTGCTGCTGCTGCTGTTATCTTTGTTGCTTCTACAGTTTTCTTCGCATTAAAATTTCAAATAAAATTTAAAATGAAATTAAATTTCAGTTTTTCTTTTTTTTTTATATTTCTTTTTCTTTGTTTTAATAATCAAAAGTTCAGTTTAACTGATTTGCATATAACGCAACGCAACGCAACGCATGCAACACACACTTGCTGCAGCTGCAAGCTAAAAAATGTTCTTCTTCTTCTCATCTTATCTCTCCAACTCCAACAACTAAACATTTAGAGGGAGGAGAGAGAACTTGTTAGGCCAATTAGTGTGCGTATTTCGGATTTTAAAGCAGCCCCCAAAAAAAAGCTACGCCTCAACTCTCTATAGCATGTCGTTTGATAAACGAGCCGAGATTACGTACAGTTCTTTACTAATACACACACACACACACACACATACACATACACATGCACATATACTCACACATATATTAAAGGCAACTTGTTGACGTGCCTATAAATGTCCAAAGAAATGAAGCATGCTTAATGAGCGAAGCGGACCCACTGCACGATCTTAACTTTTAGATCTGTTCTCTCTCTCTCTTTCGCTCTCTCTCTCTCTCTCTCTCTTTTGCTCACTCATTCATTCTGCAGTTGGTGTAACTAGTAGTTTGCAGGGCCTTCAGGTTGGTCTTATGCCTGCCAGCAGGTGTCTAACGCATTGACTGCGCAAAAGAGTTACAGCAAGTTTCCCCTTTTACGGAGCATAGGGAGTTTATAGCTTATAGCTAAACAGTTATTTTTTTTTATTCATATAATTTCTGTTTTATTTAATATTTTATCTAATTTTTACAAAATTTATTAATCAATTTATTTGTTATCGAATTTATTATCGAATATTTTATAAAAATTCTCAGAAGTTTTAAATTTCATAGTTTTAGCTGGCAGTCATACTGCGTGCATAATGATAACTGCAACTATTTTTAATGCACATAAGGAGGCGTGGCTGATCTCATAATATATATAGATTCGTTTATAACGACTCTGCTTAAAGCGTCCGTCCGTTTACTGCGACTAAAACTCGTTGGCTTGATTGCTTCCCATGCAAACTTATACATACAAAACCCCTTTCGGTTAGTGCGTCTTCCGGGTATAACGACGTAAAATCGTAGCTCCCTTGAATGTCGCTATAAGCCGAATTTACTGTATATATATTCCTGTTCAGCATCAAGTTGATCGGACTATTTCCATAGGAACAACTAGATCTTAGAGACTCTAGGAAGCTAGAAAGCAGAAATTTTATTTTTCGCCAAAAATTTTGTCTAAATTTTGAAATATTTCTGAGCCAAAATGTCGATTTTCTATATAAAAATTTGCCAAGTCTTTGGTATTTGGTAAAGTTCACAATATTTACCACCGTACAGTGCAGCTAAAGAATTCTTCTACTGGTGCATTATGTGAACTGTGCTGTTTTTTATTTATTTTTATTTTTTTTTTACTGATAAAAGTTCATTAACAGCAATTAGACAACGTGCGGAGAGAGAGAGAGCGAGAGAAAAAAAAGTCGAGCAATAAGAAAAAAAAAAAAAAAAAATGCAGAGACAATAGAAGTAATTGAAGTAGTAGAAAAAAGAAGCAGAAGTGACCGTTGCATATGTTGGATGACAATTTGTTAGTTGTTGTTGTTGTTGCTGTTGTTGTTATTTCTAATGTTGTTAACATTGCATTAAATGACGTGCGGTCTGTTTTGTTGATCTAACGAATATATATATAGTATATATACTATATATATATATATAATATCGCGCATTGCATTGTATCGCATCGTAATACTTCTCATAAAAGGCCATAAATTAGTCACTTAAAGCGGGCCGCTCCCGCTTTGATATATCCAGAAATGGCATTAGCTTGAATACCAATACGACTGTGAATACAAGAACGAATCCACAAGAAGTTGTATTCACAACTATTCAACAATTCTCTCTCTCTGTCTCTCTATGAGTGTTTGAGTCTGTCCAACTGTCGATTTTCTTAACTAAAACATTTAAGCAAGCAAAGCGATCCATCCAAACATTCAAAGATTCAACCATCCATACATTCTCTGGTCACTTCATCTTAGCTATCTATCACTGCCAATCGTCATCGTCATCGTCATCATCATCATCATCGTCACTCAAAAAAAAAAAAACGCTTTTCTTCCTAATGATTGGCGCTCGTTCGCTCTAATTGACGCTCTTCGCTTGCCATTTTCTTGTTATTCTTCTTGTTATTGTTGTTATTGCTATTGTTGTTGTTGTTGTTGTTAGTCTTTAACTATCCATTTAGTCCGTTTTGTAATTAATAGTCCACTCCCCGACTACAAAATATCTATCTCTCTGTCTTTCTGTCTGTCTTTCTGCCTAAGTAACACCCACGCGTCGGCATACGTAAAGTGTAACTGTAACTGTTTCACAGTGAAATCAAGATCTATTTTTATACAACTCTTTGCTATATATAGACTTAATATATATATATACTTAACTATTATGTGTGAAATTAACTATTTAAATTTTACTTCGATTTCACATTGTTATGTGATTTTATCTGTTTTTTTTTTATTTATTTATTTTTATTTTTTTTTTAGAACTTTATAAACTGAATTTAGTTATAAGGCAAAAGATCTTCATTTATTTTATTTATTTATTTTTTCATTTAATTTTTTTAATTTTTATTCATATTTTTTTTATTTAATTTTATTTTTATTTGTATTTTATTTTATTTATTTTAATTTAATTTAATTTAATTTAATTTAAATTTGTAATTTATGTTATTTTTTTATTGTTATTTTATTTTTTATTTTTATTTTCACAGTTTTTTATTTTATTTTTATTTTCACAGTTTTTTTTTCATTTTTTTTACTTATTTATTTTATTTTTATCTTATTTTATTTTAATTTTATTTTATTTCGCTTTATTTTATTCTTTTTTATTTTATTCTATTTTTATTTTATTTTGATTTATTTTATTTTGTTTTATGTTATTGTATTTTATTTTATTGTTAATTTCATGGTGTTTTTTTCTACTTATTTATTTATTTTATTTTATTTTTTTGATTTATTTATTTTATTTTATTTTTTTGATTTATTTTCTTTTTTTGTATTTTATTTTTATTTTTATTTTTAATTTTTTTATATTTATTATATTTTTATCTTATTTTATTTTATTTCGCTTTATTTTATTTTATTTAATTTTGTTTTATGTTATTTTATTTATTTTTCTTGTTTTGTTTTTATTTTATTTTTGTTTTTATTTTATATTATTTTAATTTTATTTTTATATTTATTTTATGTTCATTTTATTTTATTTTGCTTTATTTTATTTTTATTTTGCTTTATTTTATATAATTTTATTTTTATTTTATTTTATTTGATTTTTATTTATTTGTATTTTTATTTTCATTATATTTTGTTTATTATCTTTATTTTTTTTAAGTATTTATTTTCCCATTATTTTTTTTTTTATTATTTTTCTTGCATTTATTTTAATTTAATTTATTTTAATCTGTAATTTATGTTATTTTTGAATTATTATTTTATTTTTTATTTTAATTTTGTATTGTTATTTTATTTTTAACTTATTTATTTTGTATTTTATTTTTTTATTGTATTTGATTTTATTTTTATTTTATATTATTTAATTTAATTTAATTTTCTTTTTATTTTATTTTTCTTTTTATATTAATTTATATTTATTTTATTTTTCTTTATTTATTTTTTTTTATTTATATTATTTTATTTTTATTTTATTTTATTTTATTTTTTTTTTATTTAATTTATTTTTAATATTTTGTTTATTATCTTTATTTTGTATTTAATGTATTTATTTTCCCATTATAATTTATTTTATTATTTTTCTTGCATTTATTTTTATTTAATTTATATTATATTTAAATTTATTATATTAATTATTTTATATATTAATTTTATTTAATTTTTATTTTTATGTATTATTTTTTTTTACTATCTTAACTATTTTTAGGCATATTTTAGGCATTTTCTCTCAGTCACTTTCTGGCTGGCAGCATATCATCTATTTTTGGTCAGTGTCTTTTGGCAGCGGCAATCAGCAAATTAAGAATGTATAACAACTGTTATTAGATCTGGCAGCTACATCGCGTAAATATATGTATAATACATATAGATGATGATATATATATACGATATATATATATACGAGTAATTTTCTTTGCTCAAATAATTTTCTTGTTGTTGTTGAGTTTTTTTTTTTTTTTGTGTTTTTGCACAAATTATTGTTATTTTATGTCTGCATTCATTCACAAATTGTTTTTGGCGCTTGGCAATTTTGTTGAGCTGCGACGACTTGATTTCGTCTTGATTCTTGACGAAAATTGAAAAAAAAAACGAGCAAACAACAACAAAAAATAAAAGAAGAAAAAAATTAGATATCAAAAGCGAAATTATATTTAAATAGTTTTCGTATTATTTTCAAAATGAATTTTTTAAAATTTAATTTGTTTGCAGTTGGAAATTATATTTATAAAGTGTTAAGGCTACATTTCAGTTGTGATGCTATTCATGAATATATATGTATGCTATATATAGCTGTCAACAATTATATTAAATCAGTTATAATCCATAAAGTGCTTGAAAAGTCCTGAAAGTCCTGAAAATTCTAAAAGTCCTACTACTAAATTCTGCAGTTAGCTTGAGGAAATAGACTTTTTACTATAAGTTATAACTAAAAATTTTGCCTAGCTGCGCTGTGTAGCGCATTATTCTAGTCGTTGTTGCCGTACTGCAGTCAAATGTTAAGTTAAAGAGAGTCTTGCAGATATTTTTGCGGTTCATTGACTGAGCGTCAAAACAGCGACTGCGACTGAGACTCTGACTTTGACTCTGACTCTGACTTTGACTGCGACTGCGACTGGGACTGAAACTTTGACTGGTTAGTTCCAACTTAAACAACCAATATAACTTTGAGACTGGGAACTGGGAACTGGGGACTGGGATTTGGAGTCTGGAGACTGGAGACTGGAGACTGTTAAAAAAAGACTGTGAAGACTGACTAAGCGGAGCTAAGTGAATGAGTCTCGTATCATTGTTGTTGTTGTTGTTGTTCTTTTTACTGCAGCGCATCACAAGTGGGATATTTCATTAATGTTGCTGTTGTTGCTGTTGCTGTTGTTTTGGCAAAAAGGCAAAATTTATAAAAGATAAATAAGCGCGATTTTCAAGACACACACAGACACACAGATATTTTTGAGTTGGGAACAAGTTGAAAGTTAAAATGACTAATGATTTAATGTGCTCAGAAATTAGTTTTTTACGAAGCTCATGTGAAATATCTATACACACACACACACACACACACATATATATACAAAGCTTAAACGCATCTACGCTTATGATTTGTGTTCAAGTCGTAACTAAACTTGATAAACGAAAAAAATATTCTTGCATATATCGCTGGTAATGGAAAGAGAAAATATTTTTTGCTAGTAACAACGAAAATGTTTACAAAACTTTAAGTTGACAAGTGCTAGACATATGATGTTTAGCATATAGGTAACTTTCTATAGGTACATTACATAGTTTTTATACTCGATGCCCATTAGGTACCAAGAGTATATTGACTTTGTGACAGCAGCAAATGTATGTAACATCCATAAGGTCGCGTGGTCGACCTCATAAAGTATATATATTCCAGACTCAGGATCAACAGGTAAGTCGATTGGAGCATGTCCTTCTGTCCGTCTGTACGTCTCGGATCTCGGAGACTATAAGAGCTAGAGACTTCATTTTTTTTGCAAAGTGCTTGTATTAGTTGCAGGCAGTTCAAGTTTATTTTGGATTTTGCCACGCCCCTCATCGCCTTTACAAATCGAGGAAAACCATTTTGAACACACTACAGCACCCACAGCCAGTCAAGCTACATGACTGAATTTTGGTATAAAGTTAGAATATGTTTATCTGGACATTGTGTAAAAATTTGGTACAGATCGGATAATTAACATGGAAGTTATACACATTACAAATAGCAAAATTTTGAGAGGCGTCTCTATAATATATATGTATATCTTTGGGCACCGAGTATTATATAGTCGAGTGTATTTGACTATAACTTTCTTACTTGTTTTTTTTTTTTGCTTCATCAATTTCTATTTATTCTCTGATTTATCGATAAACAATTAGCAAAAAATTTTTAAACATATTTGAAATTTATTCAACATATTTTTAATAAATCTTTGCTAGAATTATGAAATTTGTCATAGCAATTTTTTTTTTTTTTTTGTTATCGTTTATCGATAGTCAACTTTCGAATTTACGATGTTATGCACATAAATCTATAAAGTTTACATCATCATCATGATTATTGCAGCATCATCTTCTACTGTACATTGCCCCCTAAAATGTTTTTTGTTTTTTTTTTTTTATGTCCATCCTAAACTCAATTGCCTAATATCTAGTATTTAGTATTTGTTTTAATTGTGACTGTAGAAAAGACGCTGAATGGAAGAACCGTTACATAAAGTCGAACTCTTATATCTTAAGTCTTATATTGTTGTTATTGTTGAAGTTGTTACCGTTCTGTTTGGCGATCAATTTATTGGAGTATTTCGCATTGATATTGATGATGATGATTGAGTTATTTCATCGTTTGTTTTGCTGATTTTTTAATTTTTGCCAATAAATGAAGCCAATTGATGCCAAGAAGCGCAAAAAAGCTGCTTAAATTTTTTTTTTTTTTTTTTAAGAATTTACAGTTACAGCTAAAATCAGCAAAATGCGCTTTGTAAACTTTTCTCCTAACAATTTGAGCAAATAATTTCAGCTTAAAGACAACGATGAAAGATGACAAACTAGCAGAAGATGAAGAAGAAGAAGATGTAGAAAAACTCACAATAAATGCGACTAAATGTCTTCATATTTTTTTTTTTTTGATATTTTTGACACATAGAGCTGAGCGCTATTATCTCTATTTACAATATGCAACAAGTAGAATTACTATAAAAATTTATGGACAAATTTCAGCAGTTGAAGTTTCATTGACACTGTGTTCTAGGCAAGTGCCAAAAATCTATATTTTACAGGGTATAAAAAGATTTATTTTTTTTTTTTAATATATTTCACAATGAACATCCGTTAAGCGCATTTTGTTTGCGTTCTTCCCGCACTCTTTCTTTCTCTCTCTCTCTCTTGCTATCTCTTTCACTGCTTTACTATAATTTGAACATTTGGCTTATAAAATTTTTTTTCTTGTTGACTTTTTATACACTAGCAGCGGGTATATTAATTTTGACCAGCAGTTTGTAATGCCACTTGGTAGAACTTGTAGATCATATAAAATACAGCAGAATCTGTCGATAAAGCAGGATTCGTCTGTTCACCTGCATCGGAACTCTATGTTATATAGCTGCTAACTGGCTGAAACTTAGAGAATTTGAGTTTAGTGACGACTTACATGTCTCATATAAATTTGATGCAAATTGGACTAGTATAACATATAGCTGCCATAGAAAGGATAAGTCGAAAATTGCATTTTTGTATGAAAAACTTATATGTCCCTTAAGCTTTATAGATAGAACTTACAGAATTTAGGTTTTAGTGGCGACATATACGTTTCATATAAATTTGGTTCAAATTGGACTTATATATCATATAGCTGTCATAGGAAAAAGCATCCGAAAATTAAGTTTTTGTATGAAAAACTTTTATGTTTCTTAAGCTTTTCAGATAGAACTTACAGAATATGAGTTTAGCGACAAATTACACGTCTCATATAAATTTGATTAAAATCAAACATCTATATCATATAGCTGCCATAGAAAGGATCAGTCGAAAATTGCATTTTTGTATGAAAAATTTTTATGTTTCTTAAGCTTTTCGGATAGAACTTTCAGAATTTAAGTTTAGTGGCGACATATACGTCTGATATAAATTTGGTTTAAATTGGATTTGTATATCATATAGCTGCCATAGGAACAAGCATCCGAAAATTAAGTTTTTGTATGAGAATCCTTACTGCGTATAAAGTTATCTGGCTGAAATTTACAGGATTTGATTTTAATGTTGACATATACGTCTTATATAAATTTGGTTTAAATTGGATTTGTATATCATATAGCTGCCATAGGAAAAAGCATCCTAAAATTGAACTTTTGTATGAGAAACTTTTTTGTTTATTAAGTTATCTGGCTGAAACTTACAATATTTGAGTTTAGTGTTGACATATACGTTTCATATAAATTTGGTTTAAATTGGACTTATATATCATATAGCTGTCATAGGAAAAAGCATCCGAAAATTAAGTTTTTTTATGTTTCTTAAGCTTTTCGGATACAGAATATGAGTTTAGTGAAAAATTACACGTCTCATATAAATTTGTTTCAAATCAGACTACTATATCATATAGCTGCCATAGAAACAATCGGCCAAAAATTGAGTTTTTTGTATAAAAAAGTTAACATCCAAGACTGCAAGTGTATGAAATCTTCGGCACTTTGGGAAGATAATTTTAATTTCTTGTTTTTTTTTTTTTTTTTTGGTTGATTTGACGCATTAATTAAACAATTCACGTGTGAATTTCCTGGCCGGACACAACATTGTGGGGCAGGCAACATCCGCCTAGGCGTCGTCGTCGTCACATTGTCAACGATATGATTGTAATGAGAAATGAGTAAGAAAATAAAGAAGAAGACAGTTTCTTGCTGACAATGATAATGATTACAATGTTAATAATGATGTTGATAATGATAATGATGTTAGTTGAAATGTTTTAATATCCAATGATTGTTGATAATTGCTTAAATTTTTTGGACTTGATTTTTTTTTTTTTGGAGAGAGACTTGAACTCTTTATAGTTATATAGTTAAAGCATTATCAACTTTTATACTATGCCTATTTATAATTGTATTATTATTATTATTATTATCACTATTATTACTATTATCATCATTCGCATGTTGTGCGGTTTTTTTTTTACTTTTTTTTTTTTGGAGTTCTTTGAATAATGAACAAAAAAGTTTGAAATGAAGAAAATGTAGTTTCGCTTTATTTTAGTTTATGGGCTGCCAATAACCGACCTCAAGGCCAAGACCTTGAAGCTGTTAGGCAGACAAACGAAACTAACAAAAAAGTCACAACAACAACAGCAACAAGAGTAACAGCAACAGCAACAAGAGTAACAGCAACAGCAACAGCAATATGAAGAAAAACGCGTATGTTCATTAACTGCTAAGCTTGGGCTTCAACTACCCCACAACTCACACATACACACACACACACACACACACACACACACACACACACACACACACACATGCACACACACATGCACACACACACATACAATACGCACAAACAATAAGACGAGTTAATGCCACGCATCGTCCGATTTTGTGCGGCTTTTGTGATTTGTAGCTTAAAAACTTCTTTTTTTTTTTTTCTTCCCCTTCTCTCTCTCTTTCTGTCTTTGTCTCTCTCATTCCCTCTGCAAAAAGTGCCGTTTGTGCGTGACTCGCTAGCAGCTAGTGTCGTTCTTCCGCTCCAGTCTATTGCCTATTTCTCCTTCCCAGCCCCCATTCGCAACTCTTACAATGTCTGCGTCTGGCAACGTGGCAAAAATTGAAAATCATGTTTCAGCATTTTTTTTTTTTTTTTTTTTTTTTTTTGGTAACATCAATCAAAAGATGTTTTTGTTCTAATTGGCTCAGTTTCAGTTAGCTTAGTGTCGCATGTCGCAAGTCACAAAAAACTCAATTCTTTAGGCGCGCGCAAAATCTTAACTTGTGAATTTTATGTTACGAGAAGCTAAACACCGGAAGACAAAGATCGAAAAAAAAAAATTTAAAAAAAAAATTTTATTAATGCAAATTAATTTCATATCGAAAGCGCGAACAAAAAAAAAAAAAAAAAAAATAGACAATAAATGAAGATAGAGAGAGAAAGAGATAGAGATAGTTGTTAGAGTGAGTAGTAAAAAAATATTTATGAGAGCAGAGCAGCAAGTGCTGCAGTCGAAGACGAAGAGCTACTTAAAAAGTACAGAGCATTAATTATAATTATAAACGCAAAATATTTTAAGAATTATATATAACTATATCTTTGTCTCTCTCTCTCTCTCTCTCTCTCTCACTCACTCACTCACTTTGTCTGCATGCGTCTGTATATAAAGTTAAATTTCATTTCAACTGCCGCAAAACATGCGAAATTCTCACGCAACGAAGCAAGACAAGAAAAAAAAAAAAAACAACACTCTGAGCGCGAAAAATACTTGTGTAAAACATAATAAATTTCAATGTCACTTACACTTCATTTATAAACAAACAACAAAACAAACAAAAAAAAAAAAAAAACAGGTGGAAAAAAAATAAAAACCTAAATGAAGAATTTAAAATCAATATAAAACTGTGCAAAATGACGACTTCAAGCTTAAAGTAATCAAATTTTAATCAAATTATTTCCGCATTGATTTTGTGCCACGAGCTCAAGAGTTGAAAGAAAAAGTGTAGAAAAAAAAAAATAGTAACAGAAAAAAAAAGCAGTAAAAAAAAAATCAACTGAAATTTAACTAAAATAAATGAAAAAATCTTTAAAGAAACAAAAGTCAAGTACTCGAAAATTACACAGCGTAAAGGCAACTGAAAATTAAGTTAGAATACAAATAACAACAAGAACATTAAGCCAATGCTATAGCCTCTCTTACCAGACATTCTTAGCCAAAGTATGCAAAAAAAAAAAAAAAAAAAAATGCTCAGAAATTTTAATGAAAACAATAACAAAAAAAAAAATCTAAAGGCAAAGAGAAGAAAATTTATTTTTTTTTAAAGATTTCTTCAGCTGACTTTGGAATATTTTCAGCAAGAGAAAGAGAAATAATCTATGCTGCGATTACTGCAAATTGTTTTTAGCGAAATTTTTATGCATTTATATGATACACAATATATGGCACTGCTGGTCATATATATATTATATATTGCTTATTACGTTGCATTCAAATTTTGATGCATAAATATAAAATATTTAAAAAATGCTAAAAGTTTGCTGCACACATATATGTACATATATTTGCCATATATATGGCAGAATATGACAGGCAGAAATTTCTAAAAAAATTTGCAGAATAAGTAAGTTGTCAGTTGTATATGACACATGGTCATAGCTGATATGACATTATATGGTAGCAATATGGCAACAAATATTTTCAATATTACTAGAATATCAATATAGTTGCCAGTTATATATGGCACATGGTCATAGCAGATATGACGCTATATGGTAACAATATGGCATAAAATATGTGGCATATTATGTCGTATGGCAAATATACCAATATGGCGATATAGTTGCCAGTTATATGACACATGGTCATAGCTGATATGACGCTATATGTTAGCAAATATGGCAACAAATATTTTCAATATTACTAAAATAACAATATAATAATATAGTTGCCAGTTATATATGGCACATGGTCATAGCAGATATGACGCTATATGGTAACAATATGGCATAAAATATATGGCATATTATGTCGTATGGCTAATATACCAATGTGGCAATATAGTTGCCAGATATATGGCATATGGTCATATCAGATATGACACTTTATGGTTGCAATATGACTTAAAAACTGTAATTATAATGCTATATGGCAAATACATCAATATGACAATATAGTTGCCAGTTATATGGCATATGGTCATAGCTGATATGACGTTATATGTTAGCAATATGGCATAAAATATATGGCATATTATGTCGTATGGCTAATATACCAATATGGCAATATAGTTGCCAGTTATATGGCATATGGTCATAGCTGATATGATGCTATATGGCAACAAATATTTTCAATATTACAAGAATATCAATATCAGTTGATGTTGTCGTTCTCATATCTAAAATTGTTGGTCAGATATATGGCATATGGTCATATCAGATATGACACTTTATGGTTGCAATATGACTTAAAAACTGTAATTATAATGCTATATGGCAAATACATCAATATGACAATATAGTTGCCAGTTATATGGCATATGGTCATAGCTGATATGGCGCTATATGGTAACAATATGGCATAAAATATATGGCATATTATGTTGTATGGCAAATATACCAATATGGCAATATAGTTGCCAGTTATATATGACACATGGTCATATCAGATATGACGCTAATTGGTAACAATATGGCAACAAATATTTTCAATAATACTAGAATATCAATCAGTTTTCGTCGTCTTTCTCTTATCTAAAATTGTTGGTCAGATATATGGCATATGGTCATACCAGATATGACACTTTATGGTTGCAATATGACCTAAAAACTGTAATAATAATGCTATATGGCAAATACATCAATATTACAATATAGTTGCCAGTTATATGGCATATGGTCATAGCTGATATGACGCTATATGGTAACAATATGGCATAAAATATTTTCAATATTACTAGAATATCAATATCCTTTAATGTCGTCTTTCTCGCAACTGAATTAGTTGGTCAGACATATGGCATATGGTCATACCAGATATGACACTATATGTTAACTTTATTTTTTAATATTACTAGAATATCAATATTGATATTGATGTCATTTTTCTTACATCTGACACTGTTTGCCATATATATATATGGCATATGGTCATATAATAGCAATGCATTTTAATATAATAAAAATAATAATTATGTCAATAGTCTCTAATGTCATATAACACTTAGCTATGACAGACATATATGACACATTGGCATTAAAAATTTTGAAAATTTTTGTAAATTAAAATTATTGAAAAATATTAAAAGCTGTCATATGCTGTCATATATATGTATGTATATGCATGTCAATTATATGATTTATGATATTATTGTATATTTATGCATCTATGACAAGAAATGCAGCCATAGGCTAAAAGTGCAGTTAAAAATTTATACAAAAAAAAAAAAAAAAAAAAATTTAAATAAAAAAAAAATAAAATAAACGTAAAAAATTACAATGTTATTTTTAATGGAGCATTTTGTGGCCAAAAATGGACAAGTTCAGTTGGCGTCATTGTTGCGAGAGAGAGAGAGAGAGAGAGGAGAGAGAGAAGTAAAAAAAACACTTGTTGCCTATTTGATTGCAATTGTTATACAAAGAGTTTTCATTGTAATAACAAAAAAAAAAAAATGAAGAAGCAAAACAATGGCAAACATTTTCTTGTTGTTGTTGTTGCTGTTGTTATTGTTGTGTATTTTGTCTGGCATGATGATAATGATGTTTGGCCGCCTGCTGTTATTTTGAGTGTTGTCTTCTCTCAATTTTTTTTTTCCCGCCTGCTTCGCTTGTTGCTCTTCAGCCTCATCAACTACAACTAACTTTGCAACAACAGCAACAACATTCACACGAACTTTAACACTTAAAACAACAACAACAAATCTCGCACAATAGGCGCTGCACAACACACACACAGACACACACACACACACAGACACATAGAAAAACATTGAAATCTATTTCCATTTCAATACGTAGCAAAAAAAAACTTCTTATGCTTCTTTTTTTTTTTTAGCATTTGTTTGTGCTTGTCACGCTGCTCTGCACAGACAGCGAGATACAGCGACAGACAAAGAGGCGGGCAGCTATAGAAGCAGGCAGAAGAGAGCGAAGCAGTGTGTGTGTGTGAGAGAGAGAGACAGAGATAGCTATAGCTAGTGTAAAATTAGCAATTCAGTTGAATTATAATTCTGTGTACGCTTTGATAATTACTGAATTTTTGATCTTCTTCTAGCAGATACAACAACAATTTATATATATATAGTATATATATTCCTCTACTATATATGCTGTTTACTTGTCTATAGTTGAAAGCTACATATATCATAAACATCATGATCATCATCATCATCATCTTAGTGTTTGCTTAGTGTCTGTTCCAATGAGTTAATAAGTTTGTTCTCTCGATCATCGTTTGAGTTGACAACAAACCAAAACTTTGTCCGATTTGTTTACCATTTAGATTAATGAACTTCTTTTTTTTTTTCTCTCTCTCTCTCTCTCTCTCTCTCTCTGCCATCTCCCCCTCTCTCACTCTCTCTTAGACTACTTGTGGTATGCAGGTTAATTAAGAGTTTTTCAAAAAGTTCTGAATGAGTTGAGTTGGAACTAAAGTTGACTGAGCTAACTTTAGACACTCGACAGTCATTAGCAGCAAGCAAAGACAAGTTTTTAATTTTTTTTGTATTATGTTTGCTTTGTGTCTATGTGTATATCAGGAGTACTACTAACTAGTTAAAGGAACTAAGCAGGTGAATTCATTTGAATTTAAAAGTTGTTTAAACACTTTTCTGACTTCATTTCATTTACATACAGTGAAACTGCATTAGCAGCTACAGCATTCAAAAACATAGATGTACATAAAAAAAAATCAAATAAAATTTGTAATAAATGTTACAAATTTGTAATAATAAATAAAAATTAAATAAATGTATGTTAAGTATTTTATATCTAATATTTATTTATATTTTTTATATATTTTCTATAATTTTTATATATTTTTTCTATATATTTTTTTAATATATTTTTTATATATATTTTGTATATATTTTCCATATTTTTTAATATATATATTTTATATGTTTTTTTTTTATATATTTTTTATTAATTATTCAATATATGAAATATATTTTTTTATATATATATTTTGGATATTTTTTTTATATATTTTCTTAATTTTTTAATATATTTTTTATGGTTTTTTTTTATATATATTTTTCATCAATCATTCAATATATGAAATATATTTTATATTTTTTTTTATATATTTTTATGTAATTTTATTTACATTTTTATATATTTTTATTTATATATTTTATATATTTTTTATATATTTTTTGCATATATTTTTTGTTATAAATTATTTATATATATAATTTCTATATATTTTTTTTATTCTTATATGTTTTATATATTTTCTAAATTTTGTAATATATTTTTTATGGTTTTTTTTTATATATATTTTTCATTAATTATTCAATATATGAAATATGTTTTATATATATTTTTATTTACATTTTTATATACTTTTATTTATATTTTTTATATATATTTTCTATATTTTTTATATATTTTTTGTATTTTTTAAATGTTTTTTTTTTATATATGTTTTTCATTAATCATTCAATATATGAAATAAAGTTTATATTTTTTTTTTATATTTTTATGAAATTTTTTTTACATTTTTATATATTTTTATTTACATATTTTTTATATATTTTTTTGCATATATTTTTTATACATTTTTTTTTTATATATTTTCTATATATTTTTTGTTTTATATATTTTCTATATTTTGTATATATTTTTTAAATTTTTTAATATATTTTTTATAGTTTTTTTTTATATATATTTTTTATATGTTTTATATATATTTTTATTTACACTTATTTATTATTTTATTTATTTATTTATTTACACTTTATTTTTATTTATATTTTTTATATATATTTTGAAATATATTTTATATATATGTTTTTATATATTTTTTAATTTTTTTTTTTCTAATATATGTTTTTTTTTTTTATATATATATTTTTTCATTAATTATTCAATATATGAAATATATTTTATACCTTTTTTTTTTTATTTTTTATTTAGTTTCTTTTTTATAGTGTTTTTTATATATTTTTTATATATATTTTTTTACATATTTTTTATATAATTTTTTTTTAATATATTTCTAGTATTATTTCTATATTTTCTTATTTATATATATATACATATATATTTTTTAATTTATAGTCTTTAATTGTTTCATATTTTGTTTTCAATATTTTCATACATTTTATATACAATTTTAATTTTAAATCGAATTTTTTCTTATTTATTTTTTTCCAATAATTTTTTCTTATTTTTTTTTATTTTATTCATTTGAATATTTTTTATTTTCTTTACAATTTTATTATAATTCATTTTAAGGAGTATTTACTGTGCTTAAATAGTGTTGGCAATTTTGCAAAAAGAAAAAAAATCATAAACTAGAACTTTTTTGTTTCACATGCTCGCTTGCAGGGGTCATACGCACACACACACGTACACATACATTTAGTTAACACTGTGAGTGAATTCAAGTTCGTTGCCTAAGTCTTTTGTTTTGTGTTACAGCTGATTGCCGCTTAGCTTTTTTTTATTTTTTATTTTTATTTTTTTGTTATTTCTTTTTGTCGTTTTTTTTTGTTTTTTTTTTTTTGGCAACTCTTTGCGGTTCACCTCAGTTCACTACAGTTAGGCACCAGGTGCCAGTTGAGCAGTCGTGCCTCGCATACCCTAGCCGCCTCTTCGGCCATAGCTTGTTTCCGCACAGACAAAGTACAAGTTCTAATGAAATTTGTCAATAAAAATTCGCAGAATTTCATAAAACAACCAGAAGCAGTTGAAAAAAAAAATGCCATAAAAAGCGAGTAAACAACAGCAGCAACAAAAACAAATAACAATGAGATGAATTATAAACAAGCGAATGTCATTGTTGTTGTTGTTGTTGTTATTGTTGTTGTTGCTGTTGCTGTTGTTGTTGTTGCTGTTGCGTATTGAATCAAATTTACTTTTTTACCGTTTTCAGCGAAAGGAAGATACAAACAAGTTAAACGAAGTAGAAGAAGAAGAGGCACAGATAATAACAGAACTTTAAACGTTCCGATATATAAATATCTATATATATATATATATATATATGTATATATATGCCTCTGTCTGTCTATATACGCCTTGTCTTTACGCTACACACAGCAAAAATTTTTTATACATTTATTTTTCAACATTTTTCAAAAAATAAAAATAAATTTAAAATAAAGTAATTAAAAAAAAAAAATAAAATAAATAAATAAAACATAATTTATAAACAATTAAAAAAAATACTAATAAAAACAATTTAAAAATTTAAAAAATATTATGAAATTGTGTAAAATGAAAGAAATTTATTTATTAAAAATAAATTACAACTAATTAATAAAGTATAAATTTTAAAAAAAGTCAAAAAATAATTGTAGCAATAATTTAAAAAAAATTAAATAATTTTATAAATATGAACAATATATAATAAAATATAAGATAATCATTAAATAATTAAATGTAATTTAATTTAATGTAATCATAAATTATACAAAAAGAAAAAAAAATTAATTTATTAAAAATAAATAAATTAAATATAAACTCATTTAAAATAAATTTAAAAATAATTTATAAATAAATAAAAAATTCATAAAAAATAAAAATGGAACAATAAATAAAGCATAAAAAATTAAATTAGAATAAATAAAAATAAATAAAAAATGAATAAAATAAATAAATATAAATAAATAAATTAAAAAAATATATAAATTAATTTTTTTTTTTCGACTTATTAAAATAAAATTAAAAATTAGTTTTTATTTTTTCATTAATTTTTTTTTTGCACAGTGTAGAAATGTTTTTTGTTTTTATTGTAAATTCACTGTGCAAACAAATTGCCAAGCAAAGAAAAATCTCAAGTTTTTGTGTGACTTGATGCGAATATTCGCGCATATTCAACTATATATAAGAGTATATATATATATATATATATATATATATATAGTATTCATATATGCACAGAGTATATTCACGAATATATTCGCTTGATTTTTGAGTATGTGGACCACTCAGTCATTGTCATTGTCAAAGAATTTTATTTTTGGCTTATTTACTTAAAGATAAACAAAAAAAAAAATAAGCAGAAAAAAATAAAAATAAAAACAAAAAGCGGAGAGAAAAAAAGAAACTGGTTAAAAATATTTGCGCAATGTAGGCGTTGCTCTTAATTACTGTTGAGAGAGAGAGAGAGAGAGAGAGAGAGAGAGAGAAGGAGAAGGGAAAGAGAGAAGGAGAGAAAAAGATAAGAGTAATAGAGGAAGAAAAGAACATAGAGAGGAGAGAGAGAAGGAGATGGGGAGAAAAAGAGAGAGGAGAGAGATAGATGGTGAGAGTTAGAAGAAGAAAAAGAGAGAGAAGGAGAGAACGACAGAGAGAGAGAGAGAGAGGGAGAGGATAGAGGGAGAAGGAGAGGGAGCGAAAGAGAGAAAGAGAAGCAGAGAGAGAGTGAGAAGTAAAGAGAGGGTGAAGGATAGGGCGACAATGGAAGGAGAAAGAGGCGGAAGGAGACGGAGGAGAGAAGGAGACGAGAGAGCAGAAGGAAAGAGAGGCAGAAGGAGAGAGAGGCAGAAGGAGAGAGAGGGAGAAGGTGACGGTGAGAGAGAGAGAGAGAGAGAGAGAGAGAAAGAGGGAGAGAAGTTGAGAGTGAAGGAAGTATAATGAGTGAAAGAGAGAGGGCAGAGTGAGAGATAACCAAGTAGAGAGGGTGAAGAAGAAAGAGAAAAGCGGGGAGAGAAGAGGAGAGAGAGAGAAGTAGAGACGGAGAAGGAGAGAGAGTAAAGGACAAAGAGAGAAGTACAGAGAAAAGGAGAGAAAGAGTGAGGAGAGTGAGGGATAGTAGATAGGAGAGAGAGACAAGTAGAGAGAGAAAGAAGGAGAGATAGAGAAAGGGAGAAGAGGGCGACAGAGAAAGAGAGAAGTATAGAAAGAGAAGGAGAGACCGAAAGAGAGAGAGAGAAGGAGAAGGAGAGAGAGTAAAGGACAAAGAGAGAAGTACAGAGAAAAGGAGAGAAAGAGAGAGAAGAGTGAGAGACAGAAGAAGAAGGAGAAAGAGACAAGTAGAGAGAGATTAAGGAAAGAGAGAGGTTACAGAAAGAGAATACGCGAGCGAAGGAGAGAGTGAGAAAAACGCAAATAGAGAGAGATAGTTAGAGAGAGAGAGAGAGTTGAATGTAGAATGTAGAATGGATGATTGAGTGAGAGAGAGAGCAGGAGAGAGGATGAAAAAGAGACCCATAGAGACTCAGAGAGAGAGAGAGAGAGAGAGAGAGAGAAAGAAATAGTGAGAGAGAGAGTGACTGAGAAGATTTGTGGCAGGGAAGTGGCAAAGTTATGTAGAAGAGCAGAGTATGAAGTGAAAGAGAGAAGTGTGAAGCGTGAGAGAGAAGTGCAATGCAGTCGTGTGACTAAGACAAGTTGTAACCCAGGGCAGGGCCATGGCTAGAGCCAGAGCCAGAGCCAGAGCCAGACCCAGACCCATGACTATGGCCAGGGCCAGCGCCCAATGTATTGTACGTCACAAATGTCGAATAAAATTAATTTGATTTAATAGAAACACATGCAAAGTATTATTGCAGCTTTTGTCTATATAGAGTAGAGCGATATGTGTGTATATATCTGTATATATATATATATATATATATCGGTATATATATATAGCTATATATTCTGTTACATTATATATTTGTTTATTTATTTTTTTTTACGGCAAATGTTGTTTATTTTTTTTTTATTTTTTTAATTTTTTAATTCTCTTTGTTTTGCTTTGTATTAATTATTTATGTATTTTACGCGATGAAAACATTATAAATGCAATGCAATCAACAAAGCAATGGAAGAGGAAGAGGAAGAGACGCACAGTGTAGCAATGCAAGGGGGGGAGAGAGGAGGAGTAGGAGGGCCAATGGCAGTGGGTTGAGGGGGGTGAAAACAGGGTGTGCTTGTGTTTGAGGGCGATGTTGTGGTCGGTTAAGAGGCAGCATTGAGTGAGAGGCGGGCTATGAAGCGTGAGGTGTACGACTCCCACGACATTGGCTTTTGGTGTGTAGAATAGCGCAATGAATGCATCAGAAGGTGCCAGCAGCAACAGCAACAGCAGCAACAACAATTGTAATAGCTAAATATGTGTGTGTGTGTGTGTGTGTGTGTAGCTTGTCTGTTTGTGTTTGTGGTGTTCATGATGAACTCATGGAATAATTATCCTATGAATGAGCAGTTTGCATGATCATTGCCAAAGCTTCCGCTTTTGTTTTTGCGCTCAAGTGAATTTCGCTAACTTTTTGTTGTTGTTGTTGTTGTTCTTCTTTTTGCTGTTGCTGTTTTTTTTGTTATTATTATTCTAGTTGTTGTACTTGTTCTTTTTGCTGTTTTCTGCTGCTGCTGTTGCTTTTGTTGTTGTTGTTCCTCTCTGCAATTACGCTATGAAAATGTTGCAGTTAAAAGGCATTTTTCTTATGTCATAGCCAAGTTTGTTGTTTGTTGTTGTTGTTGTTGGCTGTTACTTGAGACTTTTGAGTCAGTCAGAATACTTTAACTAATTCAAGTGAAGTGCGCAATGCATACGACTAGCAGTATACCTGGTATGAAATATATTTTGAAATAATAAAAATATATAAAATAATAAATAAATAATGATTATAAATTAAATTAATTTATGTATTTAAAATAATTAAATAATATATAAATGTTTAATATATAAATATATAAAATAAAAATAAATTTAAAATAAATAAATAAAATTAAATTCAAAATAAATAAATAAAAATTAATTTATAAACAAATTAAAAAAAAAAAAATAATAATAAAAAAATTTAAAAAATTTTAAAAAATTATAAAATTATGAAATTATGTAAAATGAAAAAAAATTAATTTATTAAAAATAAATTACAACTAATTAATAAAGTATAAATTTAAAAAAAAAAGTCCAAAACATAATTGTAGCAATAATTTAAAAAAAAATTTAATAATTTAATAAATATGAACAATATATAATAAAATATAAGATAATCATTAAATAATTAAATGTAATTTAATTTAATGTAATCATAAATTATACAAAAAGAAACAAAAATAAATTTATTAAAAATAAATAAATTAAATATAAACTCATTTAAAATAAATTATTATAAATAATTTATAAATAATTTATAAATAAATAAAAAATTCATAAAAAATAAAAATGAGACAATAAATAAAGCATAAAAAATTAAATCAGAATAAATAAAAAAATAAATAAAAATAAATAAATAAAAAATAAATAAATTAAAAAAATATATAAATGAATAAACAATCAATAAAACATAAAAAAAAATTATAAAAAATAACAAAAAAAATAAATAAATAAAATTAAATAAATAAAAATAGGTAAATAAAAATAAATTAATAAATAATAAATAAAACATAAAAATTAAAAAACAAAAAAAAACGAAAAAAAAAATAAATAAAAAATAAATATAAGCTTATAAACAATAAATTAAACATAATACAAATTTGTAAAAAAAAAATAACTAAAAAATAAATAAATAAAATAAAAATAAATAAATAAAAAAAATAACCAAAAAATAAACAAAAAATAAATATAAATTAATAAATAATAAATAAAACATAAAAATATAATTTAAAAAAAAAAAACTAAAAGAATAAATAAAATAAAATTAATATAAATTTATAAACAATAAATAAAACATAAAAAAAATTATAAAAAAAATTTATAAAAAATAAATAAAAATAAAAAAAATTGAATAAAAAAAAATAAAAAAAAAAATAAAAATAAAAAAAAAATAAATATAAATTAATAAATAATAAATAAAAATAAAAAAACATTTAAACAAAAAAACTAAAAAAAAAATATAACTTAATAAACAATAAATAACACATAAAAATAAAATTATAAAAAAAAAACTAAAAAAATAAATATAATAAAATTAATATAAATTTATAAACAATAAATAAAACATAAAAAAATGTATAAAAAAAAAATTATAAAAAAAATATATATAAAAATAAATAAATAAAAATATAAATAAATAAAAAATAGGAAAAAAATAAATATAAATTAATAAATAATAATTAAAACATAAAAAAATAATTTAAAAAAAAATAAATATAAATTTATAAACAATAAATAAAACATAAAAAAAAATGTATAAAAAAAATAAAAAAACTATAAATATAAATATAAAAACGCATGCGAAATAATTAGCAAATAAAAAGAGCATATACTTCCATGCAGATTTACAGGGTATACAAAGTAAACTTGGTCGCAAGCATTGCTTTGGCTACTGTCTTTTTTTTTCTCAGGGTCTGTTAATGCTTGTTGATGTTCTTGTTGTTGTTGTTGTTGTTATAGACTCTTATGAATTCCGCTCAGCTGTTTTGTTGTTTTTGGAATTTAAAATTTGAAATTTTTGCCGGCAGACTAGACTAGTGGCTAGAAAGAAGACAGCAGCAGCAGCAGCAGCAGTAGCAGCAGCAGCAGCAGTGGACTGAAGACTGAAGACAGTCAACTAGAGGCAGACAGTAGACTATAGACAGCTGAGACTTCTTAGAGAAAGACAGAGAAAGGCAGGGAGTGCAGTGAGAGAAAGAGAGAGAGAGAGAGATGTGCGAATGCAATGTCTAAGTGATGCGCATATAAATGTCGAGCACTACACTTGGCCCTCAGCCAGTTTGGCAAGTGAAGAGTACAAAGAGTACGACAAGTGAGAAGAGTGTTGGCCAAGTTAACAAACAGCAAACTGACTTTTGTTGCATTCTTGTTGCAATCAAACTATGTAAAATTATGTGTAGCATTCCAATCGTGTATTTCTCTGCTCTCTCTCTCTCTCACTCTCTCACTCTCTTTCTCTCTAAGTTGAAGCCCGAAACAAAATATATGAATTTGCTTTTGGTTTGAGTTTTGGCTGCGCTTGAACTGCAAAAAAAATAAAAAAAATATGATGATGGAATGTTTCGACCTCTTGCTCTATCTCTATCTCTCTCTCTCTCTCTCTGTCTGTCTTTCTGTCTCTCTCTCTCTCTCTCTCTCTCTGTCTGTTACTGCTTACATTTATTTATGCAATTATTATGCTTGCATGCAAAATTTGCAATAAACTTGCAGCTGACAAAAGCAAAACTAATCATAAATGCTAAGAATATGCCACCAAATGCAGCATGCAACCAAATGTACGTACAAGAATGTTCCACACACACACACACACAGATGCTTTCTTTTCAATATATGCTATGCAGCTTGAAAAAAAAAACACTTGCCACAAACACCTGCAAACAGTTTGCATGAAATATTTTTACTACTATATTTTTGCAAAGAATTTTATATGGAATTTATATGAAATTTATATTGAGAATTATAAGCTGCATTATAGTTTAGCTATAAGCTGAAAAATTTAACTGAATTATCCGCTATATATAGCTATAAATTCGCATAGTCTATCAGCACATATATAATTTTTAAATTTTTTTTTATTCGCTTTTAAATCACGACAAATTTTTCGGCAAATTTTTAATTGCTTTTTACGCCTTTTTTCTGTATTTTTTTTTTTTTTTTTGAGAAGATTTTTTTTTTCAACTCTTGCATGAATCAGGCGACACTTTAAGGCTGTGACTGTGTATTAAGAACGTGGCTTAAGCCTGGCCAGTTCAGCATGGCACAATAAAAAAAGGCTGTGAAATCAGAAAAAAAATTGAAAACCGCAATTTTGGTTGAAACTGAAGCTGAATATGAAACTGAATTTTTTTTTTTCTTGCTCGTTTTTTTTTCTGGATCTCCGAGGGAGACCGTAAAGAACGCATAAATCGTTTAAAGCTTTTTGTTGTTGTTGTTGCTGCTGGCAAAGCGAAAAGACAAAGAAAAACGTTTGTCATATGATTAATGAAGAGTCTCCCCAGTCACAGCCTCTTCTACACGTTGGGGCGTGGCACTGCTGCGCTGCTCGATAATGAGGGTTGTCCTGACCTGACTGCAGCTCAGCTCAGCTCAGTTCAGACCACAACGTAAGTGTGACAAGGAGACAGCGCGCCCACAGACCACAACAGCAACAGCAGCAGCAGCGGGATAAAAAAAAAAAAAAAAAAAAACAATTTTTTGAAATTCGAGTCAATTGTCTGGAAATTAATTTGCGGTCACAAACGGGAATGACAAACAACGGGTAATACGTAATGGCCAAAGGGAGTATGGGGGTTAAAGTGGCAAGTGACAAACAGGCAACAGGCAAGTGGGGCATAAAGCGAAGGTAAAGAGATTGAAGAGCGTAGCAGCAGCAAAGCTTATTCCTATTTGGGAAGCAGGAGAATAACATTTATTGACATTTGAAACATTTTTTTGTCATCGTCATCGTCGTCAACATCGCCATCACCAGCGTCATTGTCATCGTCATCGGGAATTGTCAATTGATAAATAACAACAAAAAGTCAAAGCATTGGGCGTTGGTTTTGGCTCACACAAAAAAAAAAAAAAAAAAAATTTGTATGAAAGTTTTGTTCTCAATTCTTCAGTTCAATGAATTTCTTTCAGTATTTTTTGTTGACTGACCTTGAAATCATTTCAATTTTTGTTCATTTGTCTTAACTCGTTGCTGCTGCTGTTGCTGTTTTTGTTGTTGTTGTTAAGAACTTTGCTTGATTGCAGCTGCTTGGTTAAAGCAAAAGTACATGTATTTCATTTGGCAGCTCATTCTTAAGCAGTGCATTCAGCTCATCATCATTTTAGTCACTTCACTTCACTGAGCAAAACAGAAAATACTCTAAGTTTAGCAGAGTACTTAACAATTCATGGTTGCCTCAATGTTCCAGACTAGTAAAAATACTAAAAAAAAAAAATACTTAAATAATACTAAAACAAAATATTAAAAAATATGCATTGTATTAAAAGAACTTTAAGATAAAATACTATGTAAATAAATACTCAAAATAAAAATTACTAAATAATCACTAAAAATTATAAATAAATTCGAAATGCTAAAATAACAAAAAAAAAATAACTAAAAAAAAAATACTAGCAAAAGTAGTAAATACTATGACAAATCACAAGAATTATCACAAAATTAATACTACAAAAAAAGATTACGAAATACTGCAAATATACAGATAAAATATGGAAAAATTGCATTAAATAATATATAAAAAATACTATAAAATACTATAAACATTCAGAAATATTACAAAATAAAATACTAGAATAAATGCTAAAAAAAAATACTAATTAGTAAAATAAAATAACTGAAAAAATACTTCAATAAATCAGCAAGAATCACTAAACTATAAACAGAAATATTAGAAATATCAGAAATATTATAAAATAAAATACTAGAATAAATGCTAAAAAAATACTAATAAAAATAATCAAAGAAATATTTAAAAAAAAATATAGAAAAAATACTTATAAAAATAATTAACGAACTATTTAAAATATATATATATAATTTATGAAAAAATACTAGAATAAATGTTACCAAAAAATCGCAAGAAATATTGAAAAATATTATCAAAAATAATGAAAAAAATACTAAAAAAATTACTACAAAATACTGCAAATATATATAAAAATGATAAAAAATACTAGAAAAAATACTAAAAAAATACTAAAAAAAAATACTAAAAAAAATACTAATTAATAACTGAATGCTTCAATAAATCAGCAAAAATCACTAAGAAATACTTTATAAATAACTTAATAAAAGAACAAAAAAAAAAAACATAATAAAGTACTAAATAAAATACTAAAAAAAAAAATAATAATAAATAAAATAAAATAACTAGATTTTTTTCAGTTCAATAAATCAGCAAGAATCATTAAAAAAAAACTGAATAAAATTCTATAAAAAAATATTAAATAATAAAATAAAATAGCTGAAAAAATACTTCACTAAGAAATACTAAATAAAATACTAAAAAAATACTAAATAACTTGCTTACTAAAGTACCAAATAAAATACTTAAAAACACGAAATTAATTACTATATAAAATACAAAATAAATTATTATATAAAATATTAAATAAATTACTAAATAAAATTGTAAAAAAAATACTAAAAAAAATTATCAAATGAAATACCAAAAAATACTAAATAAAATACTAAAAAATGCTAAAAAAAATACTCAATAAAATACTAAATAAAATTCTAAATAAAATACTGAAAAAAAATAATAATTAATAAAATAAAATAACTGCATTTTGTTCAGTTCAATAAATCAGCAAGAATCATTAAGAAATACTAAATAAAATATTAAAAAAAAAAATTCAATAAATACTAAAAAAAAAAATATAACAAAATACTAAATAAAATATTAAAAAATATGCATGGTAATAAAAGAATCTTAAAATAAAATACTACTAAAATAAATACTCAAAATAAATACTAAATAAAAATTACTAAATAATCACTAAAAATTATAAATAAATTCGAAATGCTAAAATAACAAAAAAAAAAAAAATAAATAAAATAATACTGGCAAAATTAGTAAATACTATGACAAATCACAAGTATTAATTAAAAAAAAAAAAAAAACAAAAAATAATAACAGAAATAATAAAATTAATACTACAAAAAAAATTATAACAAAATACTGCAAATATACAGAAAAAATATGCATTAAATAATATATAAAAAATACTATAAAATACTATAAACATTCAGAAATATTACAAAATAAAATACTAGAATAAATGCTAAAAAAAAAAATACTAATAAAAAT
Organism: Zaprionus obscuricornis; assembly: GCA_037044475.1. Taxonomy (NCBI): domain Eukaryota; kingdom Metazoa; phylum Arthropoda; class Insecta; order Diptera; family Drosophilidae; genus Zaprionus; species Zaprionus obscuricornis. Next base: position 23,830 of record JBAMBR010002251.1, on the reverse strand, counting down.
AATCAAAGAAATATTAAAAAAAAAAAATATAGAAAAAATACTAATAAAAATAATAATCAAAAATATTTATTAAAAAAATATACTGCAAATATATATAAAAATTATGAAAAAATACTAGAATAAATGTTACAAAAAATCGCAAGAAATATTAAAAAATACTAACAAAAATAATGAAGAAAATCCTAAAAAAAAAAAAATACTACAAATTACTGCAAATATATAAAAAATATTATAAAAAATACTATAAAAAATACTAAAAAAATACTAATTAATAAAATAAAATAACTGAAAAAAAAACTTTAATAAATCAGCAAGAATCACTAAGAAATACTAAATAAAATATTTAAAAAAAATTCTAAAAAAAATACTAAATAAAATATTAAAAAAATATTAAATAAATTACAAAATAAAATACTAAATAAAATACGAATTAATACAATAAAATAGCTAAATTTTTTCAGTTCAATAAATCAGCAAAAATCATTAAGAAAAAAACTGAATAAAATACTAAAAAAAAATACTAAATAAATTGCTGAATAAAAATATTAAATAAATTACTAAATAAAATACTAAATAAATTACTAAATAAAACACTTAATAAAATACAAATTAATAAAATAAAATAACTGAAAAAATACTACAATAATTCAGCAAGAATTACTAAGAAATACTAAATAAAATCCTAAAAAAATACTAAATAAATTATTATATAAAATATTAACTAAATTACTAAATAAAATACTAAAAAATATTACTAAAAAAATTATTAAATGAAGTACTAAAAAATACTACATAAAATACTAAAAAATGCTAGAAAAAAAATACTCAATAAAATACTAAATAAAATTCTAAATAAAATATTAATTAATAAAATAAAATAACTCAAAAAATACTTCAATAAAGCAGCAAGAATCGCTAAGAAATACTAAATAAAATATTAAAAAAAAAATTAAATAAATTACTAAAAAAAATTTTAAACAAAATACTAAATAAATAATAAAATAAATAAAACACTTTATAAAATACTAATTAATAAAATAAAATAACTGAAAAAATACTTCAATAAATCAGCAAAAATCATTAAGAAAAAAACTGAATAAAATACTAAAAAAAAAAATTAAATAAATTGCTGAATAAAAATATTAAATAAAATACTAAATAAAATACTAAATAAAATATTAATTAATAAAATAAACACAGCAAAGGCGAAATAAAAATTCTACTAATTCTTCTGCTAAAGCATTAAACGCATACTCTTCGCTCTCTACTACAACACGAAGAGCATTGCATAGGTCGCCTATAGCCAAAGAAAAATTGCATTGCAAGTCTTTTAATTTGCAGCCCTTCAGATGCAACTGCTGCACAAAAATTGTAACAATCAGCGCACAAAAAAAAAAAAAACCAGAGAGAGGCAAAAAAAAAAAACCAAAATTGAAATTGGTTAAATGCTTGGGACAAAAGAAATGTGCAACAGAATTCAAAAGAGAATTTTTGGGAGAATTAGTGCAGAGTGCACAGCGCACAGCTGCTGCCACAATACGTTTGTTTGTTGCACCTTGCGAAAACTAAAGTTTTGGGGTCGGGATTTGTGTTGTGTTTTTTTTTGGTGATTGTACATTTCTTTTTTTTTTTTTGGTGTTTTTTTTTTGTGTGTGCTGCGTAGAGTGAACGCCCCACAAACAATCACTTACAAGCTGCTAAATTGCATAATCGCCGCACTGCAATCAGTTTTGCTTCTTGTTTGACTTGGACTTGGACTTGGACTTGGACTTGAATTTGGATTTGGTTTTGGTATTGTGAATGTGGTTTTTGGTCTTGTGCCTGTTCAGTTGGTAATTGTTGCCATTATTTGCTCAAAAGAATGACACACGCATGCAACATACACACACACAGACAGACAGACAGACAGACAGACACATGCAACAGACAGACAAGACAAGACAAGACACACGTCAAGTTTTTGCAAGTGAAGGCAGCTGCACTAAGATAAGAAATCATAAAGCACAGGGCGTCATCAGTAGTCGCACGTTCTCTTCATTTCCACTGCTGTCTCTGTCTTTGTCTTCGTCTTCGTCTCAGTTGCAGTTACAGTCGCTGCTATAATCTTTGTGCGTCTTTCAACATTTTTTTTGGCAAGCATTGAGCGTCTGCATCTGGTTCGCCATAATCTTGAGCTTGATTTCGGCTTCTTTCCATTTTTGGGCTGCATGCTTAACTTATCTCTAGCTGCTGCTGCTGCTGCTCGTCATCATCATCATCAAGGCTTAAAAAAAAATCCTTAGCTCATTTTGTTACTGCTGCAGCTTTGAATGTTTTTTCAATTCTTTAGCAACAGTTTCAGTTTCTTTCTCTCTTTCTCTCTCTCTCTCTCTCTCTCTTTCTCTCTCACACATCTTCTGCTGCCGCTTCATGCGCAATTTACAAAGCAAACAAAAGTCAAATCTTTGTTCTTCAAATGAAATGCAATCAAAATGCCTTCAAAACATACACAAACACAGACGCACAAGCTTGCAGCCCACCTAATTCTACACTCTGAGGGGTCTTACTTATCCCTTCCTCCCTCTCTCTCTCTCTCTCTCTCTCTGCTTCCACTCCTTCCTCAATATACCATCACTCCCTTCTGTTGATTGTAAATTTGTGGATTTTGTGTATGTTTTTTTTTTCGCGCTTTGCTCTTTAATTTATTTGCACTGACCAAATGCCACACCCCATTAGAGGCATGGGGCGTGCTGATCAGTTGAGTGTTGGTGGGGGGGGAGGGGGGTGCTTAAACTTGACTGTTGTTGTTATTGTTGGATGCACATTAAGTGCATCTGTGTATGTTTTTTATGTGCTTTTGCCTGCAGCCAGCAGCCACAGTCCACAGTCTACAGTCTACAGTCACTCTCTGTAGCAGCGATAAGCTCAATGCGAGGCTTTTATTAAATTTATGTGCGGCAGCCGAAGCGCAACAAAGTGTTATACCCTGTAAATATATATCTGAGAGAGTATATAGATCTCAAGTTATGTAAAGTCATAGCAGATTTGCATAGTTCAATGTTGAAAGACAAAGAGAATCGTTAAGAATTTTATCAAAATTTAATGCAAAATTTTTGACTGAAAAAAAATTTACAAAAATTACAAATAAAATTACAGGATAACTGTTAGTCGAGCAATTGTAATTGCAGTTAGCTTTATTTTTTTTTTTATTATTTTTATTTTTTTTTTTGTTGCTGAGCAAATGGCATGAAAGCGAATTTGATTTGGAAATTGCATACGCCCCGACGACAGAGGAACACAGTCTTCTTCTTCTTCTTCTCCAAAAGCAGAGAAGAATTGAAAGAAAGCAAGATAGATATAGAGAGAGAGAGCAAGAGAGAGAGAAAGAGAGGGAGAGAGATAGATAGATAGATAGAGAGAACTCCCCAGAGTTTGTAACTCTCTAAACATTCATGTTGATTGACTGCCCAAGTGTGGCCAGCGGCGTTTAGTTTGGACTTCGACTTCGACTTCGACTCGACGACAAAGCGACAAAACGACAGCTAACGGTGCCGATTGGAACGCGCTGCATTGATGATTGAAAATGAAGAAGAATAAGCTAACATATTGAGATGAAAATGTAGACAACAGAGACACTAGCGGAGACAGTGGCAGTATATGTTGTTGTTGTTGTTGTTACTGTTGTAAAAGCAGACGACGCCTATTTTGAGGCAACAAAAACCATTTAAAATGCATAAAACTCATTTCGTTGATTAATTGCCTTATGTTGTTTTTGTTGCTGCTGTTACTGCTGCTGTTGTTGTTGTTGTTGTTGCTAACGTTGTTGATGCTACAGTCAACATTAGACCCCAACTCTATATGTTTGCCATCAAGTTGATGCTTGGCGCTTGACCATAGAACAGCAACATCAACAGCAGCTGCAGTTTCATTTTCTCCTATTTAATATCCTAGATACGTGTGTCGATAAATTGTATTGATTTTAATAATGCCATGTGTGTCGCAAACTTCTACTGCGGCTACATAAGCTAAGTCATTAACTTTGACTTTGAGAGTAGAATTAATGCGGCAAAATAATAAAAAAAAGAAATACTAAATAAAATATACTAAAATTATGCTAGAAAAATATACCAATAAAATATATTGAAAATTTACGAGAAACTCTATTTGGAAAATATGTTAGAAATATACTAGAAAAAAATATTAAAAAATTAACAGAAACTATATTGAAAAATATGCTAGAAATCATCTGCAAAAAATATATTAGAAATTTAGCAGAAATATAATAGAAAAAAAATATGTAAAAAATTCAAAAAAATGTCAAAAAAAATGTCAAAAAAAAATAATACACAAAAGTTTAAAAAATGCTAGTGAAATATTTCAAATAATCTGCTGAAAATACTAGAACAATATTCTAAGAAAAAATTAGAAAAAAAAACCAAGAAAATATTTTTAAAAAAATACTGAGAAAATGCTAGAAAAAAATACTGAGAAAATACTACAAAAAATTTTAAAATAATACTTAGAAAATTTGTTAAAAAAATATATCTAAAAAGTACCAGAAAACATATTGAAAAATATGCTAGAAAAAATACTACAAAACTAGAAAAATACTAAGAAAATACTTAATACTAAAAAATACTAAGAAAATACTTAAGAAATTACTGAGCAAATGGCAGAGAAATATACTTGGAAAATACCAATAAATACTAAAAAAAAAAATACTAAAAAAAAATACTAAAAAAAAATACTAAAAAAAAATACTAAAAAATACTTAAAATATACTAGAAAAAATACTTTAAAAAATACTAAAAAAAATACTAAAAAATATACTAAAAATATTAAAAAAAAAAAAAAATGCTTAAAACAAAAACTAGAAAAATATAAAGAAAATACTTAATACTAAAAAATGCTAAGAAAATACTTAATACGAAAAAATACTAAGAAAATACTTAAGAAATTACTAATCCAAATATACTTGGAAAACACCAAAAAATACTAAAAAAAAAAAAATTTTAAAATAAATTGAAATTAAAATTCGAATAAAATTACTGCTAAAAATTTCTAAAAAAAAAAAAAAAAAAAAAAGACTAAAAAAATATGAGAAAACTATTTAAAAAAAAGAAATATTAAAGAGCATAGAATATTCGTTGAAATAATTGATTGCATTTGCATAGAGTTTACGGTAAATTCATTTTTGTCTTAGGGTGTCTCTATCTAACGTCTTATGTATCTACACACCAGCTCCCCCCCCTCCCAAATCCCACCACAGCATCACATCTTGCACTCCGTAGAGTATCTAATGCAAATTAACTTAATTGAAAATTAATGTAAATATTTTTTTTTTTTGTTTTTGTTTTTTTTTTTTATGCATAATTCAAGTTCTGCCGCAACTTGATTTTTTCCAACATATTTCCAACGAGACATGAGAAGAAAAAAAAAAAAAAGACTTTAATTTTCGGTAGCTAAACTCGTGCCTCGATAAGCGAACACACTAAATGTGTCTCCGCCTTCACTGCGCCCCCAATCGTTTTACATTTTTTTTTATTTTTTTTTATTTTTTTTTGTAGATAGATGCGCTTTTAAATGCTGGTGCTTTAAATAAACGATAACAAATGCGGATTGATCAAAAAAAAGAAAAGCAAAGAAAATAGTGGGAGAGTGTGAGAGGAAAGAAACTAAATTCAAATAATTTAAAAATAAAAATTTATTTTTTTCTAGCTATTTTCTATGACTAAAATTTAAAGCTAATGTCGCTTTATTTCTAACTGTTTTTCGTTTTTTTTTTTTTCGGTTTCTGTTTTCATTAGATTTTAGCCTAATGAGCTGCTGGCAGATGTGTAAATTGTCATGGCGATGATGTGTTTCCATTTACATTTCATTGTGAGGCATACAGTGAGCGAGACACATTTAGATACCACATGCTGCATGCCACAGTATGCCACATGCCGAACAGTCATTATTGATAATGACTCAGCTTAAGCTTTTATATTAAGAAATTTTTGCTCAAATTTTTTAAATTGAAATTTGCAAATTTAATGACAAATAAGAATCAGAATCAGCTATATATAACAATATACATATAGCTAAAAAAAATATTTTTCGAATTTTATTTATTTATTTTTTTTTTGTTTTTTTTTTTTTTCTTGCTGCTAACATAATCATAAGCCAGAAGCTTATCATAAAGTCTATAACAACATATCTAACAAGTTTTATGCTATATAATTTTTGTCATGTTACTTTGCCGCAGATGTTTGCTTGACGACGCTCACTGTTTGCTGCTTGCTCTGCTTGCCACTTCTTGTTATGCCGCTTAAAACACTTTGCGCTAACAGCTTCATTTACCAAAAAACAAAAAAAAAAAACAAATGACTTAAGACACAAACTAGCTGCAATTGACCCTCAAAAAGCAGCACTTAACGGTAACTATTTTGCTTTTATAATCGACAGTGTATGCCAGAGTGTGTGTGTGTGTGTGTGTGTGTGACCTTCAACCAAAAATTCACTTATTGTCTCAAGCGCAGCGTCAAGTGTTCAAGCAGCATTTGGTTCGCCCGACCGTTTGCCGCGTTTACATAATTGTCACACGAATTGTTGATGTCTGTTGCCATTAACTTAAACTGCAGGCAACAACAACAGCAACAGCAACAGCAGCAACATTTCAATTTAACTTTTTTGCTTTATATATTTCTTACTACTGTTTTTTTTTTACTTCTGCTTCTAGTTTGTTGTTGTTGCTCTTTGCTGTTGTTGTTGTTGTTGTTGTAGCTCTTCAAAATGTAATTAACCTCAAGTCGCAGCGTTTGTTTTTCTCGTTTCGTTCATTTGTTTGTTTGTTTGTTTGTTTGGTTCATTTTAAGAACGACTTGAAGTAATTAAGCAAAGCTAAAAGTTCATGTTAATTGTCCAGCACGACGACAAAACATACACACACACACACACACACACACACACACACATACATACACGCATACACTTGCAATACATACGCACAACAATTATATGCCCCGAAAAGGTCAAAGACTAAAAGAATTGTCAAGCTTGGACAGGCCAGGGCTGATATAGCACTTGAAAAGGGTCGTTGAGATAGAGGGGGCTGGGGGGCGGGGTAGGTGTAGGTAAACTTGAGTGGTAGCTCTTTACTTCTCTCTCTCTCTCTCACACACACACACACTCTCTATCTCTCTGTCTAAAGTTGAGTCATTGATGCGGCCGCCTTTTGTTTTTGGTATTGTCGCACGGCGGAAGCGACGAGCGACGATAACAAAAAAAAAAAAAAAAAATCTTTTTTTTTTTCTGTCTTTTTTTTGTGGTCGAAATTTTTGTTCTGTTCTCTGTCTCATTCACACACTTGTGCTTGATTATTTGTTGTTGTTGTTGTTTATTTTATTATTATTTTAGCAAAATGCCGTTAGTTTTGTGCGAACACACGGTGTGAATGATACTTTAATTACACAAACCCAAAAAAAAAACAACAAGTAAAAAATAAAGAACTTTTTGAGGGGGGGAAATTATAATGAAAATTAAACATGCAAACGTTTTTTTTTTTTTTTTTTTTTTTGACTAGTAAATTTTAAAGAATGTGTAAGAGCGAGAGAGTCGAAGGAAAAAGCAAATAGCAAGAAACTAAACGATAAAGTCTTACGGAAATCTAGAAGATTCTTCTCAAGAAATATATAAACAAATAATCAAAATCTAAAGATAAAACTTATGTGATTACAAAAAGTGAAGTGAAAACAACTTGATTAATTTTAATCATTTAGATCAAATTACGGATTAGTGTTAAATGTTCGATTAAAACTTAAAACAAATTTTATTGCAATAAAAGGTAAAAGTTTAATTGCTTTGACCAGCTGTCTGGCAACGCCATAAGTAGCGAAAAATTGAACTTGATTTATACAATTTACAGACTTTAAGTCTGGCAACGCTGACAGACTACACTTGCACATTGATTTTGAGGCACTGTAACAAAAATAAATGAATAATAATAGAGTTTCTAGTGATACGACAGTCTGGCAACGTTAAAAGCAGCGAAGAATAGCTTTTCATTTATTAAATTTACGAATTTCAAGTCTGGCAACGCTGCGACTACACTTTCACATCGATTTTGAGGCACTGTAATAAAAATAAATGAATAATAATAAAGAGATTCTACTGCAACAACAGTCTGGCAACGCCAAAAGCAGCGAAAAATAGCTTTTCATTTATAAAATTTACATAATTTAAGTCTGGCAACGCCGCGACTACACTTTCACATTGATTTTGAGGCACTGTAATGTTACACTGTAGTGTAACAACAGTATGGCAACGCCAAACGCAGCGAAAAATAGCTATTCGTATATAAAATGTACATAATCCAAGTCTGGCAACGCCGCGACTACATTTTTACATAGATTTTGAGGCACTGTAATACAAATTATTAAATAACATTAAAAAGATTCTAGTGCAACAACCGTCTGGCAACGCCAAACGCAGCGAAAAATAGCTTTTCATTTATAAAATTTACATACTTTAAGTCTGGCAACACCGCCAGACTAGACTTTCACATTGATTTTGAGGCACTGTAATAAAAATAAATAAATACTAATAAAGATATGCTAGTGCAACAACAGTCTGGCAACGCCAGAATTAGCAAAAAATAGCTTTTCATGTATTACATTTACGAATTTCAAAGTGATATTAAACAGTCTGGCAACGCCATGCGCACACTCTTACATATTTAGATTTATAGGCACAAAAATAAATATAAATATAATAATAATAATTCGTTAAGATTCGAGTGAAACAGCAGTCTGGCAACGCCAATACATACACATCAATTATTATTCATAAATTTTTTCAATTTTCAATTTTTCAATTTTCATTTTTTCAAATTTTAATTTTGTTATAAATTAATTAAATTCAAGTTAAACCTAAATCAGCACACTAATAATTTAACTTTGTCTGTCATAACGGGAAAAATGAGCAAAAAGAAAAAAAAAAAAAAAAAGAAGAAGAAGATATATTCCATATTACTGATAGTTCCATAGATAATTAGTTGGTATAGAGTTAGTCTGGTATTTTTGTAAGTATTGCTAACTTTAAGCTTACATTTTTTGGCGAGTAAATGGCACTTGATCAAAGAATTTAAGTCCAGCAAAATGTTCAATATCATGCAATTCAGATAGAAACACTTTTAAATCTAATGTACTATCAATATCAGTATTGGGTACAACATATCCTTCAACATAGGGATATAAATTTTCTTCATCACGACATTCAGCAATGATAACTTTATAAAAATGTGTTGGTACTGCAACAGTATTGGCACCAATCACCTGATGTCTTATTGCCCAATTACGATATGTGATACGTTGTGGTAAAAATAATGGTCCCGAATATACATAAACGGAGCCACATGTTTCAACCAATTCACGTACATAGATATCTAATTTTTGCCATATATGTGTACGTAGGCCAGGACTTATTGGCATTATATTTGATAATAAATATGTTTCATTAAATTGATCATCATCGGTTTTATAATTATCAGCGGATGCCATTTGTCCGGCAACAAATTCGGTATTACGATAATCTCGAATTGTAGCACGAAACATTAATGGTATACTTTCATCTTCATAATATTCTTGTTCTTTATCATTTTTCTCATTATTCTCATCTGTATCATCATTCAAATGTTCACTCTCTAAATGTTCACATACCCAATGTGCAATACGATTGCGTCGATCATATGATATAACAAAATTTTTATATACATGCACATCATCCAATCCAGGAAAACCATATTTCATTATTTTAGCGACATGTAAGATTGGATCACTATCATTTAGAGCGCCTTGCGTATCCGAGAAGGTAAAGAATGTTGTCTAAATTTTTAAGAATGATGTGAGAAAATACTTTATAAAAAATATATAGTTATCGATAACAACTATGTATATATCGATAACAATTATTAAAGATATTACTTGTCAGTTTTGTGCTCTAGTCTAGTTATTGATAATACCTATTGATATCGATAACTTACCACGGCATGCGCATTCTCAATGATATGAGAAAATACTTTATAAAAAATATAGTTATCGATAACAACTATAGATATCGATAACAATTATTAAAGATATCTCTTTGTTAGTTTTTGGAAACATCTAGTTATTGATAATACCTATTGATATCGATAACTTACCACGGCATGCGCATTCTCAATGATATGAGAAAATACTTTATAAAAAATATAGTTATCGATAACAATTATGGATATCGATAACAATTATTAAAGATATCTCTTTGTCAGTTTTTGGAAACATTTAGTTATTGATAATATCTATTGATATCGATAACTTACCACGGCATGCGCATTTTCCTGAAAACTTCTCACACATGTTTTTAGTATAGAATTCTCTGGTTCCTCTATACGTATCGATGAATTTTCACGTTTTGAATTTCTTTTAAATATACTACCTTCTGTATCACTGTGAATACTACGGATATCACTTTTACGTGATTTCTTTTGCTGTTTACCAAGTATTTTTAGCTATATAAAAAAAAAAAAAAAATGGAAAGCAAAGTATTACAAAGAGTGAAAAAAAGATTTTTTTATAGAATTTTTTTTTTCACTTACAGCATCATAGATTTGATGACGTTTCTGATATAGATACGGATCTGTAGACATAGCCAAATGTATTTTTTTAAATGAGGAATCCTGCTGCAACAATGCGCCCATAACGAAGCCCACAAGACCCGTTATAACGCCAATTGTTATTGATATTAGTGTAAATGATTGCATTACCTTAAAAACTAAAAAAAAAACAAAAGGCAATTTCAATGATCTTCAGTATATATAGAGAATATATATATTTATGCAGGTAATTTTTTTTTTGTATGCAATTATTTTATATAATTAAGATTTCAAGGGACAAATCCTAAAATAAACGCTAAACTATTTCCTCGGCTTTCTTATAATTTTTTTGTAAACTTAACATTTTTGAAATTTATTTGAAATTAAATGCAAATGATAATTTTGTACAAAATACAAGTATAAAAAAATATATATATATATATATGTCTATATATATACATATGTATAGTCAAAATAATGTAAAGCTATACAAAAAAATGTTTGTAAACTAAACTAAGCCTCCTGCTTCGAAACAAGTCAATTTGCTATGCCCAAAAAATTTCTATGCACAATTTAACGAGAATTTTGAATTATTTCCGATAATAAAAGAAAATATATATGAAACTTACGTTTATTGTAACATAAAATGAATTAACAAATTGTACGACTAGAACATTGTCTATTTTTATACTCGATGCCCATTGGGTACCAAGAGTATATTGGCTTTGTGACAGCAGCAAATGTATGTAACACCCATAAGGAGGCGTGGCCGACCCCATAAAGTATATATATTCTGACTCAGGATCAACGGTAGAGTCGATTGGAGCATGTCCGACTGTCCTTATGTCCGTCTATCCGTCTGTACGTCCGTATAAACACACAGATCTCGGAGACTATAAGAGCTAGAGAATTCTTTTTTTTTTGCAAAGTGCTTTTATTAGTTGCAGGCAGATCAAGTTTATTTTGGATTTTTGCCACGCCCCCCACCGCCTCCAGAAATCAATGAAAACCAATTTGAACACACCACAGCACCCACATCCAGTCAAGCTACATGACTGAATTTTGGTATAAATTTAGAATATGTTTATCTGGAATATGTGTAAAAATTTGGTACAGATCGGATTATAAACATGGATGTTATTCCAAAAGTTGAGAGGCGTCCCTATAGCATATGCTTGCCTACTATTCTCACCCCATAGACGATAGGCAACATTAACTTAGTGTTTTTCTCTTTTTCACACTTGTAAAGAGTTGGGCACCGAGTATTAAATAGTCGAGCATACTCGACTATAGCTTTCTTACTTGTTTTTTTTTATGTTTTTTAACAGCATACTAAAACTTATGATCGTATTTCTGAATATACAGATATAGATATAGATATAGATATATATATATAGAATTATATAGTACAAGTTAGTCAGTATTGGTCAATAACGCAATCATAAAAAAAAAATACAAAAACAAACGATTTGTGCCGCCCCCTTTTAGGCCAAGAGCTGAGAGAGTTGAGAGTGCCGAGAGCCTTCCCCATGGTGACCCTCACCCAAATAGTGGCAGAAAATGTTAGCCCTGGCACGCAAGCACTGGCAATATTTGAAGCTTTAGACTAATGCATATGTATAGATAATATATAGTAGATGTATGTATACTATATTTATATGCGCTTGCAGCAACAACAGCTACAACAATAACAACAAGAAGAAGAACAACTACAGCCATCAAGCATGAGAAGCACGAGAATTTCGCATAAATTTTTTTTTTTTTATTTTTTTTTCTTTGCCAAGTTAAATTCTCTCTCTATGCAAGAGTGTAGCAAAAGCAAAGTTAATGGTGGCACTGCCACTGCCACTGCCACTGACAGTGTTGAGGGGCAAAAAAATAGTACGCCGCGCACTTGTTGCTTAACTTGCGATATAAAGTTAATGTGCCTCAGCATACAGTTTAATACACTAACTATTTGAGCTTATACAGCTGATGCATGACGTTGAAGTTGTTGAAAAATATTTTAAAAATAAAATAAAATATCGATAGTTGCAATTAAATTGAACAACTATCGATATTAAAATAATAAAATAATAAAATAATAATAAAATAATAAAATAATAAAATAATAAAATAATAAAATAATAAAATAATAAAATAATAAAATAATAAAATAATAAAATAATAAAATAATAAAATAATAAAATAATAAAATAATAAAATAATAAAATAATAAAATAATAAAATAATAAAATAATAAAATAATAAAATAATAAAATAATAAAATAATAAAATAATAAAATAATAAAATAATAAAATAATAAAATAATAAAATAATAAAATAATAAAATAATAAAATAATAAAATAATAAAATAATAAAAATAATAAAATAATAGAAAAATTATTGAAATTTCCAGTGGCAATTGCAAATCGTATATAGATAAGCTCTGAAAGCTCGCGGTGTATAAAAAATAAAAATATATAAAAATATTTTTAAGCGATAGAAATTTAGCGATATTATTGTTAATCGTTGAGTGTTAAGGAGAAAAAAAAATATTATTAAATTCTTCAAAAATGTTAAAAAAAAAATATTATTAAATTCTTCAAAAAATGTTAAGCGAAAATAAATTTTGCTAAATTACAAAAAATTTCAGATTGAATAATTTGCATAATAATTCTCAAGTTAAGCGATTATATATTTCATTGAAGCGTATTCAGGCTTCGGTTTTCATATATTATAATTTTACTCTTACGTTGAAGTAGTTTTTTTTTGTGGTCGTGTGGGAATAACAGCAAACGTGGTAAGCCACAGCAGAATTTGGCGGAAGCAGAAAACAGAAGCAGAAGCAGAAGTAGTAGTAAAAAAAAGGAGATAGAGACAAAGATAGATAGACTTGCTGTAAGAGAGACAGATAGAGAGAGAGAGAGAGAGAGAGAGAGAGAGAATTGGAGACAAAATGTTGAACAAAATGTCGAATAATCGTAAAAAAAAAAAAACGGCTAAAACTGAACAAAAGGCTAAGTAAAAATCGATTGTAGGCAAAGTAAACCTGTTGTAAATAATCAAAGAACTACAAAAAAAAATTATGAAAATTATGAACTTATGATGCGAATTGATGGCTATTTTGTTAGACAAAGAACGATAATATATATGCGAAAGAGAGAGAGAGAGAGAGAGAGAGAGAGAGAGAGAATGAATAAAGAAAGACTTGCCCCAACCGGCGACAACTCGTTAAAACTGACAACAAGTGGCAACCACCAGCGAACTTCTTGTGACTTCCGAACTTTCAAGTCGAACAAAATTTTAAATTCTGTTTTTTTTTTTTCTTCTCTTATTCATTATTTACACAGTTTATTAGTTATATCTTCCTCTATGTTGTTGTGCTATTCTTCTCTTCAACTTGCTGGCCCTCAACTTCCTAATGAGCTAAAGCTACAAATTATGTGCATGCCGCACGAGCTTAGCGCTCTCAAGCATCCACTATTCGTGAGCGATCAATTGAAATGGGATCAAATCGTAAAAATTGTTGAAAGCAGCAACAGCGGGAGAGTGAGAAAAAAATAATGTAGAGGTAGAGAAGTATGTGTGTGTGTGGGGCGGAGAATGAGTGAGAAACATAGAAGATTCTTTTTTTTTTTTTTTAGTGATGAAGAACAAACAAAACGTTAAAAAAAAAACCTTTTGATCCACGCCCAAGCTGGGAATAATACAACATTGCGTAGGAATTGAAAATGGAAGAAAAAAAAAAATAGATTTAGCATTAAACTAAGGACTGGGGACACTTTTATAGCATGATCAGATGAGCTTAAAAGTGCCACCGCGCTGCTGCTGCCATGCATTTTTGCCTTTTGGGTGGCAAAACAAACGATGAGAAAGAAAGAAAAAAAAATAAAAATAAAATAAAACGAAGAATTTTTCTGTTTTTCTTCTACTTTAGCCAGTGGGCTGTAAGCTCTGCTGCTGCTGCTGCTGTTGGTCAAATCTTTCTCTATTGTTGATCACATAATGTCTATCGATGTCAGCTATAAAGTCGCCTACATAATATCGAAGAAAAAAAAAAAACTAAACCTGGTAGCTAAGCTAAGCATATGTTAAGTTGATTGCAAAGGCATCCAAAATTTAATAGTTTCCTATAGAAACTTTTAGAGCTTGCACTGAGCACTGAAATTATCCTATGAATATATATATAATCAATATTTTTACTTGCATCACAGGACTATTACTATTATTTTGCACTATCAGAAAATACCTAAAAAAAAAAATATTATCAAGCAATAATAAACACACAAACTCCACAAAAAAAATGCATTAAATTTTTCCGAATTTATTTCCAACAATTTTTTTTTAAAACAAATTATCGCTAAAATTTCGCAGAGGATTTTGGATAGAAAGTTAATATTAGCATTAGGAAATTCAGCACCGAATTCATATGCATCACATTCTGGATTTACATCTTAATTTCTTGCTTGGATTGAAATTTGTAATAATAAAAAAAAAAAAATAAAATTATATCTAAAAAAAATTGATCGAAATCTGTAAAATTAGGAAATTTGTTTAGGTTTTTTTTTTGTTTTCTTTTTCAAGTTTCTGTTGAGAAGATGAAGTTTTGTCTATATAAAGAAAGGGAAGAGAGAGTTAGGATTAGAGAGAAATTTAGCTTGAAGAGACTACGCTTTAACTTACCAGATTTTTTAATAATATTACGTGGACTTACAAAACTCACAACTCTATTTAATTCTTCATGATTATGGGATGAATCTTTACATTGTGCTAAATATGTTTTAGCAAAACGGAAACTTTCTTTTGATATTGGCAAATCTGTGCCAGACATTTGTGAACGTTTTACGCCCAAAAGGCGTTTCAAACGATGACTAGATTTCGATGTAGCTTTGCCAATAGAAGACTTTGTTGGTCGCTTGTTAGTCATCCTGAAAATCCAAAGAAAAATCTTTTCTTCAAGGACTTTTAATAATAGTTTTTCTCTTTTTGTTTGTAGATGTAGAATAGATCGGCTCTACACCTTAACTTGTATCTATGTATATGTTTATGGTTATCTGTAAATATATTTATATATTTATTTTATTTACTACATAATAATATATATAAGCACAAACTAAAAGGAGTTTGAAAAATATATATAATATAATATATTTTTCCTCCTTTTATTTGTGTTATATATATTTTATATAGTAAATAAAATAAATATATAAATATATTTACAGATAACCATAAACATATACATAGATACAAGTTAAGGTGTAGAGCCGATCTATTCTACATCTACAAACAAAAAGAGAAAAACTATTATTAAAAGTCCTTGAAGAAAAGATTTTTTTTTGGATTTTCAGGATGACTAACAAGCGACCAACAAAGTCTTCTATTGGCAAAGCTACATCGAAATCTAGTCATCGTTTGAAACGCCTTTTGGGCGTAAAACGTTCACAAATGTCTGGCACAGATCTGCCAATATCAAAAGAAAGTTTCCGTTTTGCTAAAACATATTTAGCACAATGTAAAGATTCATCCCATAATCATGAAGAATTAAATAGAGTTGTGAGTTTTGTAAGTCCACGTAATATTATTAAAAAATCTGGTAAGTTAAAGCGTAGTCTCTTCAAGCTAAATTTCTATTTAATCCTAACTCTCTCTTCCCTTTCTTTATATAGACAAAACTTCATCTTCTCAACAGAAACTTGAAAAAGAAAACAAAAAAAAAACCTAAACAAATTTCCTAATTTTACAGATTTCGATCAATTTTTTTTAGATATAATTTAATTTTTTTTTTTTTATTATTACAAATTTCAATGCAAGCAAGAAAATAAGTTGTAAATCCAGAATGTGATGCATATGAATTCAGTGCTGAATTTCCTAATGCTAATATTAACTTTCTATCCAAAATCCTCTGCGAAATTTTAGCGATATTTTGTTTTAAAAAAAAATTGTTGGAAATAAATTCGGAAAAATTTAATGCATTTTTTTTTGTGGAGTTTGTGTGTTTATTATTGCTTGATAATATTTTTTTTTTTAGGTATTTTCTGATAGTGCAAAATAATAGTAATAATCCTGTGATGCAAGTAAAAATATTGATTATATATATATATTCATAGGATAATTTCAGTGCTCAGTGCAAGCTCTAAAAGTTTCTATAGGAAACTATTAAATTTTGGATGCCTTTGCAATCAACTTAACATATGCTTAGCTACCAGGTTTAGTTTTTTTTTTTTTTCTTCGATATTATGTAGGCGACTTTATAGCTGACATCGATAGACATTATGTGATCAACAATAGAGAAAGATTTGTCCAACAGCAGCAGCAGCAGCAGAGCTTACAGCCCACTGGCTAAAATAGAAGAAAAACAGAAAAATTCTTCGTTTTATTTTATTTTTATTTTTATTTTTTTTTCTTTCTCATCGTTTGTTTTGCCACCCAAAAGGCAAAAATGCATGGTAGCAGCAGCGCGGTGGCACTTTTAAGCTCATCTGATCATGCTATAAAAGTGTCCCCAGTCCTTAGTTTAATGCTAAATCTATTTTTTTTTTTCTTCCATTTTCAATTCCTACGCAATGTTGTATTATTCCCAGCTTGGGCGTGGATCAAAAGGTTTTTTTTTAACGTTTTGTTTGTTCTTCATCACTAAAAAAAAAAAAAAAAAAAAAAAGAATCTTCTATGTTTCTCACTCATTCTCCGCCCCACACACACACACACTTCTCTACCTCTACATTATTTTTTTCTCACTCTCCCGCTGTTGCTGCTTTCAACAATTTTTACGATTTGATCCCATTTCAATTGATCGCTCACGAATAGTGGATGCTTGAGAGCGCTAAGCTCGTGCGGCATGCACATAATTTGTAGCTTTAGCTCATTAGGAAGTTGAGGGCCAGCAAGTTGAAGAGAAGAATAGCACAACAACATAGAGGAAGATATAACTAATAAACTGTGTAAATAATGAATAAGAGAAGAAAAAAAAAAAAAAACAGAATTTAAAATTTTGTTCGACTTGAAAGTTCGGAAGTCACAAGAAGTTCGCTGGTGGTTGCCACTTGTTGTCAGTTTTAACGAGTTGTCGCCGGTTGGGCAAGTCTTTCTTTATTCATTCCTCTCTCTCTCTCTCTCTCTCTCTCTTTCGCATATATATTATCGTTCTTTGTCTAACAAAATAGCCATCAATTCGACATACATAAGTTCATAATTATTCATAATTTTTTTTTGTAGTTCTTTGATTATTTACAACAGGTTTGCTTTGCCTACAATCGATTTTTACTTAGCCTTTTGTTCAGTTTTAGCCGTTTTTTTTTTTTTTACGATTATTCGACATTTTGTTCAACATTTTGTCTCCAATTCTCTCTCTCTCTCTCTCTCTCTCTCTCTCTGTCTATCTGTCTCTCTTACAGCAAGTCTATCTATCTTTGTCTCTATCTCCTTTTTTTTACTACTACTTCTGCTTCTGCTTCTGTTTTCTGCTTCCGCCAAATTCTGCTGTGGCTTACCACGTTTGCTGTTATTCCCACACGACCACAAAAAAAAACTACTTCAACGTAAGAGTAAAATTATAATATATGAAAACCGAAGCCTGAATACGCTTCAATGAAATATATAATCGCTTAACTTGAGAATTATTATGCAAATTATTCAATCTGAAATTTTTTGTAATTTAGCAAAATTTATTTTCGCTTAACATTTTTTGAAGAATTTAATAATATTTTTTTTTTAACATTTTTGAAGAATTTAATAATATTTTTTTTTCTCCTTAACACTCAACGATTAACAATAATATCGCTAAATTTCTATCGCTTAAAAATATTTTTATATATTTTTATTTTTTATACACCGCGAGCTTTCAGAGCTTATCTATATACGATTTGCAATTGCCACTGGAAATTTCAATAATTTTTCTATTATTTTATTATTTTATTATTTTATTATTTTATTATTTTATTATTTTATTATTTTATTATTTTATTATTTTATTATTTTATTATTTTATTATTTTATTATTTTATTATTTTATTATTTTATTATTTTATTATTTTATTATTTTATTATTTTATTATTTTATTATTTTATTATTTTATTATTTTATTATTTTATTATTTTATTATTTTATTATTTTATTATTTTATTATTTTATTATTTTATTATTTTATTATTTTATTATTTTATTATTTTATTATTTTATTATTTTATTATTTTATTATTATTATTTTATTATTTTAATATCGATAGTTGTTCAATTTAATTGCAACTATCGATATTTTATTTTATTTTTAAAATATTTTTCAACAACTTCAACGTCATGCATCAGCTGTATAAGCTCAAATAGTTAGTGTATTAAACTGTATGCTGAGGCACATTAACTTTATATCGCAAGTTAAGCAACAAGTGCGCGGCGTACTATTTTTTTGCCCCTCAACACTGTCAGTGGCAGTGGCAGTGGCAGTGCCACCATTAACTTTGCTTTTGCTACACTCTTGCATAGAGAGAGAATTTAACTTGGCAAAGAAAAAAAAATAAAAAAAAAAAAATTTATGCGAAATTCTCGTGCTTCTCATGCTTGATGGCTGTAGTTGTTCTTCTTCTTGTTGTTATTGTTGTAGCTGTTGTTGCTGCAAGCGCATATAAATATAGTATACATACATCTACTATATATTATCTATACATATGCATTAGTCTAAAGCTTCAAATATTGCCAGTGCTTGCGTGCCAGGGCTAACATTTTCTGCCACTATTTGGGTGAGGGTCACCATGGGGAAGGCTCTCGGCACTCTCAACTCTCTCAGCTCTTGGCCTAAAAGGGGGCGGCACAAATCGTTTGTTTTTGTATTTTTTTTTTATGATTGCGTTATTGACCAATACTGACTAACTTGTACTATATATATTCTATATATCTATATCTATATATATCATATCTGTATATTCAGAAATACGATCATAAGTTTTAGTATGCTGTTAAAAAACATAAAAAAGAAAACAAGTAAGAAAGCTATAGTCGAGCATGGTAGCTTGACTGGATGTGGGTGCTGTGGTGTGTTCAAATTGGTTTTCATTGATTTCTGGAGGCGGTGGGGGGCGTGGCAAAAATCCAAAATAAACTTGATCTGCCTGCAACTAATAAAAGCACTTTGCAAAAAAAAAAGAATTCTCTAGCTCTTATAGTCTCCGAGATCTGTGTGTTTATACGGACGTACAGACGGATAGACGGACATAAGGACAGTCGGACATGCTCCAATCGACTCTACCGTTGATCCTGAGTCAGAATATATATACTTTATGGGGTCGGCCACGCCTCCTTATGGGTGTTACATACATTTGCTGCTGTCACAAAGCCAATATACTCTTGGTACCCAATGGGCATCGAGTATAAAAATAGACAATGTTCTAGTCGTACAATTTGTTAATTCATTTTATGTTACAATAAACGTAAGTTTCATATATATTTTCTTTTATTATCGGAAATAATTCAAAATTCTCGTTAAATTGTGCATAGAAATTTTTTGGGCATAGCAAATTGACTTGTTTCGAAGCAGGAGGCTTAGTTTAGTTTACAAAAATTTTTTTGTATAGCTTTACATTATTTTGACTATACATATGTATATATATAGACATATATATATATATATTTTTTATACTTGTATTTTGTACAAAATTATCATTTGCATTTAATTTCAAATAAATTTCAAAAATGTTAAGTTTACAAAAAAATTATAAGAAAGCCGAGGAAATAGTTTAGCGTTTATTTTAGGATTTGTCCCTTGAAATCTTAATTATATAAAATAATTGCATAAAAAAAAAAAATTAACTGCATATATATCTCTATATATACTGAAGATCATTGAAATTGCCTTTTGTTTTTTTTTTTTAGTTTTTAAGGTAATGCAATCATTTACACTAATATCAATAACAATTGGCGTTATAACGGGTCTTGTGGGCTTCGTTATGGGCGCATTGTTGCAGCAGGATTCCTCATTTAAAAAAATACATTTGGCTATGTCTACAGATCCGTATCTATATCAGAAACGTCATCAAATCTATGATGCTGTAAGTGAAAAAAAATTCTATAAAAAAAACTTTTTTTCACTCTTTGTAATACTTTGCTTTCCATTTTTTTTTTTTTTTTATATAGCTAAAAATACTTGGTAAACAGCAAAAGAAATCACGTAAAAGTGATATCCGTAGTATTCACAGTGATACAGAAGGTAGTATATTTAAAAGAAATTCAAAACGTGAAAATTCATCGATACGTATAGAGGAACCAGAGAATTCTATACTGAAAACATGTGTGAGAAGTTTTCAGGAAAATGCGCATGCCGTGGTAAGTTATCGATATCAATAGATATTATCAATAACTAAATGTTTCCAAAAACTGACAAAGAGTTATCTTTAATAATTGTTATCGATATATCCATAGTTGTTATCGATAACTATATTTTTTTTTATAAAGTATTTTCTCATATCATTGAGAATGCGCATGCCGTGGTAAGTTATCGATATCAATAGATATTATCAATAACTAAATGTTTCCAAAAACTGACAAAGAGATATCTTTAATAATTGTTATCGATATCCATAATTGTTATCGATAACTATATTTTTTTATAAAATATTTTCTCACATCGTTCTTAAAAATTTAGACAACATTCTTTACCTTCTCGGATACACAAGGCGCTCTAAATGATAGTGATCCAATCTTACATGTCGCTAAAATAATGAAATATGGTTTTCCTGGATTGGATGATGTGCATGTCTATAAAAATTTTGTTATATCATATGATCGACGCAATCGTATTGCACATTGGGTATGTGAACATTTAGAGAGCGAACATTTGAATGATGATACAGATGAGAATAATGAGAAAAATGATAAAGAACAAGAATATTATGAAGATGAAAGTATACCATTAATGTTTCGTGCTACAATTAGAGATTATCGTAATACCGAATTTGTTGCCGGACAAATGGCATCCGCTGATAATTATAAAACCGATGATGATCAATTTAATGAAACATATTTATTATCAAATATAATGCCAATAAGTCCTGGCCTACGTACACATATATGGCAAAAATTAGATATCTATGTACGTGAATTGGTTGAAACATGTGGCTCCGTTTATGTATATTCGGGACCATTATTTTTACCACAACGTATCACATATCGTAATTGGGCAATAAGACATCAGGTGATTGGTGCCAATACTGTTGCAGTACCAACACATTTTTATAAAGTTATCATTGCTGAATGTCGTGATGAAGAAAATTTATATCCCTATGTTGAAGGATATGTTGTACCCAATACTGATATTGATAGTACATTAGATTTAAAAGTGTTTCTATCTGAATTGCATGATATTGAACATTTTGCTGGACTTAAATTCTTTGATCAAGTGCCATTTACTCGCCAAAAAATGTAAGCTTAAAGTTAGCAATACTTACAAAAATACCAGACTAACTCTATACCAACTAATTATCTATGGAACTATCAGTAATATGGAATATATCTTCTTCTTCTTTTTTTTTTTCTTTTTGCTCATTTTTCCCGTTATGACAGACAAAGTTAAATTATTAGTGTGCTGATTTAGGTTTAACTTGAATTTAATTAATTTATAACAAAATTAAAATTTGAAAAAATGAAAATTGAAAAATTGAAAATTGAAAAAATTTATGAATAATAATTGATGTGTATGTATTGGCGTTGCCAGACTGCTGTTTCACTCGAATCTTAACGAATTATTATTATTATATTTATATTTATTTTTGTGCCTATAAATCTAAATATGTAAGAGTGTGCGCATGGCGTTGCCAGACTGTTTAATATCACTTTGAAATTCGTAAATGTAATACATGAAAAGCTATTTTTTGCTAATTCTGGCGTTGCCAGACTGTTGTTGCACTAGCATATCTTTATTAGTATTTATTTATTTTTATTACAGTGCCTCAAAATCAATGTGAAAGTCTAGTCTGGCGGTGTTGCCAGACTTAAAGTATGTAAATTTTATAAATGAAAAGCTATTTTTCGCTGCGTTTGGCGTTGCCAGACGGTTGTTGCACTAGAATCTTTTTAATGTTATTTAATAATTTGTATTACAGTGCCTCAAAATCTATGTAAAAATGTAGTCGCGGCGTTGCCAGACTTGGATTATGTACATTTTATATACGAATAGCTATTTTTCGCTGCGTTTGGCGTTGCCATACTGTTGTTACACTACAGTGTAACATTACAGTGCCTCAAAATCAATGTGAAAGTGTAGTCGCGGCGTTGCCAGACTTAAATTATGTAAATTTTATAAATGAAAAGCTATTTTTCGCTGCTTTTGGCGTTGCCAGACTGTTGTTGCAGTAGAATCTCTTTATTATTATTCATTTATTTTTATTACAGTGCCTCAAAATCGATGTGAAAGTGTAGTCGCAGCGTTGCCAGACTTGAAATTCGTAAATTTAATAAATGAAAAGCTATTCTTCGCTGCTTTTAACGTTGCCAGACTGTCGTATCACTAGAAACTCTATTATTATTCATTTATTTTTGTTACAGTGCCTCAAAATCAATGTGCAAGTGTAGTCTGTCAGCGTTGCCAGACTTAAAGTCTGTAAATTGTATAAATCAAGTTCAATTTTTCGCTACTTATGGCGTTGCCAGACAGCTGGTCAAAGCAATTAAACTTTTACCTTTTATTGCAATAAAATTTGTTTTAAGTTTTAATCGAACATTTAACACTAATCCGTAATTTGATCTAAATGATTAAAATTAATCAAGTTGTTTTCACTTCACTTTTTGTAATCACATAAGTTTTATCTTTAGATTTTGATTATTTGTTTATATATTTCTTGAGAAGAATCTTCTAGATTTCCGTAAGACTTTATCGTTTAGTTTCTTGCTATTTGCTTTTTCCTTCGACTCTCTCGCTCTTACACATTCTTTAAAATTTACTAGTCAAAAAAAAAAAAAAAAAAAAACGTTTGCATGTTTAATTTTCATTATAATTTCCCCCCCTCAAAAAGTTCTTTATTTTTTACTTGTTTGTTGTTGTTTTTTGTTTTTTTTTTTTTGGTTTGTGTAATTAAAGTATCATTCACACCGTGTGTTCGCACAAAACTAACGGCATTTTGCTAAAATAATAATAAAATAAACAACAACAACAACAACAAATAATCAAGCACAAGTGTGTGAATGAGACAGAGAACAGAACAAAAATTTCGACCACAAAAAAAAGACAGAAAAAAAAAAAGATTTTTTTTTTTTTTTTTTTTTTTGTTATCGTC
>JBAMBR010002250.1:0-34340 GCA_037044475.1 Zaprionus obscuricornis | reverse complement strand
TGGGTGTTACATACATTTGCTGCTGTCACTAACTCAATATACTCTTGGTACCCAATGGGCACCGAGTATAAAAAGCAATATATGTAGAAAAATTATAATGAATATTCATGAATATCCATGAATAGTTCAGTTAATTAGACATTAAAAAAAACAAAAAAAAAAACACCAAATATGGAGATAAACGCATAACTAAGGGAAACTGTAGGAATAATGTTGTACTTTAATGTTTGTGCTTCAGTTGCTTGCAACAAGGCGTGGCATCAACAGTGGCAAATATGGTACTAAATGTTGTCTAATTATTTCTTTCTTTCTTTTTTGTTTTTTTTTTTTTCTGTTGAAATCTAGCGGAAATCGTAACAATTAAACGAAACGTTTCAAGTGGCAGATGTGATGGTTTTGTCTTTTATTTTGTTTAATTTTTTTTTTATTATTATTATTTTGTAGCTTTAAAGAAACTACAAAAACTAGCACGCCCCCAATAAACCGCAACTGAAGAATATAGTAAGAGAATGAGAGAGAGATAGAGAATGAAAGAAAATCTATTGCAATTGTGAAAAAGTGTCGCTCAGCTGGCTGCAGTTTATTTTGTTTTTTTTGTGTTAATTGAAAAGCAAACATAATAACAACAATAAAAAAAAGGTGATAGAAATGCAGCAAAAGTTGTCTATTTATAAAGTGCATGAAGTTCTCTCTCTCTCTCTCTTGCTCTCTTGCTCTTTCTCTTGCTCTCTGTGCAATTAGCAGTTATATGAAAACATGACGTCATTAAGAGAAATTTATTTGTAGTCTCACTTATCAGCAAAATAAATAAACAAGAGATAGATTAATGATAAAGCTTACATGATATGATTATAGGCAACAGTTTTAAAGGTGTTTAACTATATAACATATGTACATATAGCATATATATATATAAAAAATTAAACACCTTTTATAAGATCTAATATTACAATAAAAATATTGATCGATAATTATATGAATTTATATGAATAAAATCTAATGTTATGGCAATTACTATGAAAATACACTATGAAACTTGAGAGCAATGCGATGACTTCATATGAATGACAACAG
Source organism: Zaprionus obscuricornis (assembly GCA_037044475.1). Classification (NCBI taxonomy): domain Eukaryota; kingdom Metazoa; phylum Arthropoda; class Insecta; order Diptera; family Drosophilidae; genus Zaprionus; species Zaprionus obscuricornis. The sequence goes on along the minus strand of JBAMBR010002250.1, from coordinate 33,266 downwards.
ACGCTCAAACGCAGTCAGATGAGATCGGAACACTGATAGTAATCAACGTCTGCTATATATATATATATGTATATTTATTTCTATTTCTATTTCTATTTTTTTTTTGTGTTTTTTTTTGCTGTTAGTTAACGCTAAGGTAAAAGCGCACAAAACAATAGCAAATGTTTATTATTATTGTTGTTGTTGCTGTTGTCTTTGTTATTATTATTTAACTGAAGCCGGTTTGCACTTGAGTTGAACGTTTGACTTAACCAGTAGCAGGGGTGTATCTGCAACTATAGCAGCATGTACTTTACAAGCTATGCATGTACATATGTATGCTGCTATGTGTGCCACACTTACAATTTTCATTTTGTGTCAATTCGCAGCAAAAACTACACTTTCAATAAATAGCAAAATATTATATATTATAGTTAAGGTCGATAAGTTGATAATTGATAGATAGCATTATATAGAAATTAGAAATGAGTCAGTTGAACAGTTTAATACATCGATATTCACAGATAATCAGCTATATTTATAGCTACATAGACAGCAGCTGTTAAAGATAGTTGCACAGATAAATTTATTTTGCTAATAGTTACAAGTAGTAACTAGCAAAGCTTGTGATTATAACCTGTTATATGCTTGTTTTTAACTTTGTTAAATTGTTAATTTAAAGTCTAAATATTTAGATCAGCGATTTAAGCAAACAACTTAAATGACACACTGATTGACAAAGTTAAGATACCATCGCCCAAAAAATGTATTTAGTTCAATTTAAACGAGGTCATATGCAGAGCAACCGCAGAAACAGCCGCAACAGCAGCAGCAGCAGCAGTAGCATAGAGAAGAGCAAGGCAGAGCAGCAAAATATAAAGTGAATGACAGCTAGACAGAGACAAAGAGAGAATGAGAGAGAGAGAGAGAGAGAGAAATGAGAATAGGGACAAGGGTTGTGCTTGGGTGGCTGGCATATGTAAGCTTAAGCTGCTGATACGAACAATACTTTTATCGCAGTCGGCATCAACTGATTCCATCACACACACACACACACACACAATGCAAATGAGAGAGAGAGAGAGAGAGAGAGAGGCGATACCGAGCATTAAGCACAATTAAAATGTGTACTTGCACCCCATGGGTGGTGCGCGTGCCACAATTGCAGGTCGTTGGACGTTAAATGCAACAATGCAACAACATGACTGAATATCCTTCATCTATGTATGTGTATAGCTTAAAAGTGAGTGAACCACTTGAGACTCGTTTGATAAGCTAAGCATAGCATAATCAACTCTTTGCTACGCTGACAGTTGTGCAAACAGTTGTGAAGTCACAACAAAAACCAAAATAAAAACCAAAACAAAAACAAAGTCACAAATCTATTTGCATAATAGCTAACAGCGACGACAACAACGAAAAAAAAAATAAACTCCCTAAGCACAAAAAAAAAAAATGACGTGAGTTTGTGATACGTTCGCACTGCATGTTCAGACAACATAAACATCAATGATTTGATGTCTTGATGTCCTGCGGGGTGTGCCAATTCTACACTTTGTATAATTGAGCTATAGATACTATATATAGTCTGTGTATATACAAAGATTATATGCTGGTGTGTTTATCTAATTGATTTTCTACTGCTAGACATGTCGTATGCGTAATGCACGAAAAGGAAAAAGTCAATGCACCGTCATTTACCTTTCTGCTCATGTCCAGCCTGAGCTACTGCTACCGGCTGTTGCTGCTGTTGTTGTAGAAGTTGCTGCTGCTGCGGCTGCTGCTGCTGTTGTTGTTGTTGTTGTTGTTGTTGTTGGAGCTGCGCTTCCTGTTGCAGTTGTACTGGCAATGACTGGACTGGAGCTGGTGCTGGGCGCGTTTCACTCATTGTTGGTACAGCAGCTTCCAGCACAGAGCTTTTCTCCATGACATCCGCCATATTGAAAGTATTTGTGTTTCTGTGACTGTACGTGACTGTGTGACTGTGTATGAGTATTGCACTTAGAACAGGACTTTCGTGTGCGTTTTAACTTTTCTCCTTGCTTGGAATTATATATATATATATATATTTTTTTTTGGTATCTATTCGTTTATTCCTTTTTTATCTTTTCAACTTATTTTCTTTGCACTTTTTTTACTTTCATATATTTCACAATTTTTTTGGTTTATATATTTTTTTTTTTTTTTGGTTACGTTTGGAATGCTTTATGCACTTGTTGTGAGAGAGCTGAAAATCGGCCAAAAAAAAAAGAATATATATATACATATAAATATATATATATAAATATTATACTATTAACATAATGTAATAACACTTTTTATATTACACAAACATACAAAAATACACACACACAGAGAGACACTTGCACACTTTGCTTTTTTTTTCAGATAATATAATGTATTTCTAATAGATTTAAATAACTTAATCTTTTTACCGTTAGCGAAGCGCTTAGTAACTTTGACGCTTGTTATCTCGTTTTCAACTGATTTTCCGTTCGTTGAAATTCCTAATTAACGTACTCGGAAGACGCACAAGCTGCGTTAAAACTTTTTTAGTACATGCGAAGGGGAATGTTAGTAAAGCTTTTTATGATACTGTAGCTTTACGTTTGTGGCGCCATCTATTGGAAATTATGCGTTGGTCTGTGTACGAACAGAGTTGCACATTGTTAATTCTGGTAATTTAAAAAATATATTACTTAAAAACAAAAAATAAAAAAAAAAAAACAAATATATAAACAAAAAAAATATAAATAAAATTGCAAATAATATAAAATAATTAAATAATTTATTCAAAGATTATACGAAAATTCCAATACAAATTAGAATTGATCCATAACGTGCCTGTCGACAGTTCAGTTTTTTATAATAAAATAAATATTTTGTACTACAGTACTATAATTATTATTATTATTTTTTTTTTAAATTTCTAATGACTCTTTTAGAGATTTCCCCCAACCTAGTTGCAAGACAAGCCATGCTTTTGCTACTTTGTTTATTTATGCGTCTTTCAAAATAAATCATAATAGTATTATGGTAATTTCAAATTTCAAAATAAATAAACACATGAACAACAAAAAATAATTGCCACAAAAACTTAGTGTTTTTTTTTCAGTTTTTTTTTTCATTATTTTTTATAATTTAAATTTTTTTTTATTTTTTAAAAAATAATATTATCTTGAAGTTCAATTTTGCAGTTGTAGTAGCAGAAGTAAAATTTAATTAAAATAATATACGAGAGAGAGATAGAGAGAGTTAGCGATGAATATAACATCTATGGAGAATGGCTGTTGCTATAAATTTTTATTTGGTGTTGTTGTTGTTGTTGTTGTTTTGTTCTGGTTGTTGTTGACATTTATTTATAGCCTATCTGGTCTGTCACACATTCTTGCGAGGAATGCTAAAAATTATTGAAAGAAAACAAAGTGAAAATATTATTAATATCATTCTTAGAATTTCAATGAAAGAGAAAGAAAATATGGATGGTATAAATAGTGAGAGAAAATGAGACATAGATAGATATATATATATATAGATATATATGTTGAAAACAGAACAAGACAAAAACTTACTGTTTAGTCGAAGACGATGGGATCGCTCATCAAACGCTGGATGAACTCTATAGGTATTCGATCACAATAATAACACGACAGTGACACGACACGTGCGTATATATGTTGCGTGTGTGTTGTGCGTTGTGCGTTATGCGTTGTACATTGTACGTTGTACGTTGTATGTTGTGCATTGATTATGTTGGATATTGCACATGTGAATAAGTGTGTGTGTGTGTGTGCGTCACATAGAACACATATTATTCATATCGTATCAAATGTTTGAATATTTATAGTGCATTTTCATTGGTATTTCAAACGTTGCAGATTTTTTTATTGTTGTAGTTGTGTGTGCGTGGTTGTATGTATGTGTGTATGGTGCGTAGATAAAAAGTGCATGTAAAGAATACAAATAACATAATGTTTGACATGTAACAATTACCATAAGACAGACAGGCATAGAATACTTACGAGAGTATGGGATCATGCCCTCATCATCCTCGGGATCCATGCAGTCAGCGAACAGAGTCTCCACCTGCTCGTCATCCAGAGCCTCACCTATTTATGTTAAGCATAAATCAATTAATTAACAATGTCAATAAATAAATAAAGCATGCATAATGTTTATTTACCAAGAGCCAACAAAGCGTGCTGCAATTCAGCGAGCAGCATGGTGCCGTTCTCCTCCTTGTCGTACAGTTTCAAGCACTCAATGAAATCTTCATAGCAGCCCTGATCCTTCTCCTTCTTGACTTGAGAGTAAATGGGCAGGAATTCGTCCAGCTTGATCTTCTTCTCGTTACGCTTCTTGGTGCCACCCATCTTCTCGATCAGGCCCAAGGTGGGGTTCAAGTTCAAAGCGCGCAGAGCATCGCCTAGATCGACGGCATCAATGCCCTCATTGGGGGAGCCCATAACTTCGAAAACGAATTCGACATCTGCATAAAATCATTGTTAAAAATAATTTCCAAAATAAATTAGCAAACAAATCGAAAATATTTTTTTTTTTTTTTTTTTTTTTAAAATTTTATTATTTTGTTTATAATATTTATTTATGATTCTCATTTGATTCTCATTTATTTAATTAATTATTTATTTATTAAATTTTTGAATGAGGTCAACTGTATAACCCTGAAATTTAGGGTACGCACATTTTTGGTCATCAAGAAAATCTTGACATAGCTATGTATGTGTGCGTGTATGTGTGTGTGTGAGTGTGAGTGTGAGTGTGTATATATATATATAAATATATACGTGCGTGGGAGCATTGCCAGCACGAAGATCGTACATAGACGTATACGTAATCCGACACCCGAACGCCTTCGTCTATACTACATATATACGTGAGTGTATTTGTGTATGTGTGTGTGTGTGTGTGTGTTTGTGTACACATACATATTCATACGTATATACGCCCAGTTTTTTTTTTTTTTTTTCTTTTTCTTTGGCAATGCGTTCTAACGAAAATAAATTTAAAGAAATAACTTGGCCAAAATTAGATCATGTTCTCGCTCTTGCTCTCGCTTCTTTCTCTCTCTCTCTCTCTCTCTCTCTCTCTCTTGCACTGTTGCTGTGAGGATATATCGCGATCGTTCTCTTCATATACAAATATATGAAACATATATACACAAAATTTCCATTGTGAGAATATATCATTGCATTATTTAGTTCTTTTGCCATTCGATTATGAGATAAATATTTTACGTTGGGTTAAAGACATTATATATGTATGAATGATGCAAACAAAGCTTTTGCGCAAATCCCATAGACATATATATATATAAAATATATATATATATATATATATATATATATAAATATATATGTATATATCAGTATGATTGATATGTATTTTGAGTATTCAGAATGATTACGAAATATGTTTCTCATTTTGTGCATATATGGAATTCTGTATCCACGCTTTTCTATATATCATTATTCAGTTGATATATATATATAGATATATGTTCAATATGTTGATTTATCTGAATTTCACACGCGCACATTATGTAATCACTTTTCAAAGATTATATATATTTATATATATATATATATATATATATATATATATTTTTTTTTTGAAATGCATCTCATAAAGTTCTGTGTTATTTTTTTTTATCATTTATTCAAATGAGAATTAATTAATTTATTTATTTGTTTTTTTCTTTTCTTTTATTGCTTGATTTTTCTTTGAGGTTAGATATTTAATCCTTTTTTGTTTGATTCGTTGTCAACTTACTTTCAACTTCACGCTTTGGAACATCAGCCTGTCATTTGGATAGTAGAAAGAAAGTAATATTTGATAATATATTCATAAGCATATTAGAAAATTTTTAACACATATTTCATGTTTGAGAAAAAACTCAGAAAATTCAAATCACAAGAGTTTTTTTTTCCTTTTTTATTTTATTTTTTTTTTAAATAATGTGCAGATAGCACTCACCATTTTGTCTATTGAATGCGTATAGCAACTGTATCGCGGATGAGCTCGGTCTCGACTGAACGCTATTCGTCAGTGGCAGCAAGGCAAGGTAATTCTGAGGTGATAGCCAGCGGCGATTCTAACCAACACATACATAGACATGCTAAAGATAAACATACACACACAGAGGCGCATACTTATAGAAGAAATGTTCAAGCAATTTTCCTACGCAAGGCTGTTTCGATACATATTCGCCTACATACATATATACATATGTATCTAGATACATGCATATATACATATACATATACATATATAAAAATATATAGAAACATATGCTGGCAAGAATTTACTTTCATCTGGGCAGCATTTTCATATGCCCTCGTGTTCTCTCTCACACACAGAGTCTCTCTCTATCGCGCCTTCTCCTTTCCTTTCTCTCACTCTGTCTTGTCTATTGAAATCTATAGAAACTATGCAATGAATCTTTCTCATGCTCTCATGCTTGAAAACTGTTTCTCGGACTCTCTTTTTCTCTGGCCAGGCTATTTTTAAGTTATTATAGTTTGTTTTTTTTTTGCGTTTTGCGTTTTGCGTTTTTCATTTTTATCTTTTTTTTTCTTCTTTTCTGTTCCTATACGTAAAAGAAAAATAATAATCACTTGTGGCATTCTCAGTCGCATAGTGTTGAATATCATTTGATTTTATACATGATTTGGCAGATAATATAATATTTTCGGATTTTTTTTTTTGTTTTTGGTGCGTAACATCAGAGCTTATTGTTTTTTATTTGCCCTCATAGGGGACGACAAACGGACGTTTAACCAGGAACACCAACAAAATGTGCTATAAACATATATGAATATTATTATATATAAATTTTATAAATCAACTTCTATATATATATATATATGTATATATATACACTATTATATATACACTATTATATGTATATCGACCCTGATCATCTATTTGGCAAGCTAAACGTATTTGATCGAAATTTTTGAAAGCTTTAGATGTTATCATTCAAAATGTTTTGGCTGGCGACGCGTCGAGTTCTCTATGCTCGATTTTTTAGTGGCGTAAAAAAACACCTGAAAGGCGTTAAAAATGCGTAATATTTTTTTATTTTCTTTCTAATCTATTACCCCCCCCCCCCCCTGCATTGCTCTCTCTCTCTCTGTCTATTCACTGTCTCTATCTTTCGTTTGCACAAAAGAAACTCTCATCTACATAGAAGGCGTATTACTAGCTCTACTCTATGTATTTTAGCATGCCAGGCATCCAATTGTATTTGTGTCTACAACAAGTTTAATGTGTGTGCTATTTATAAAAACTATGACACAGATACACCAAATGTATTCAGAGCAATAATATACAACGCATATTCATGTGGGCAGATCCTAAACACACACACACACACACACACACATATATATATATATATTTAGATAAATACAATTCTTTAATATACTTGTATAATCTAGTCTAGAATTATTATGTAGTAAGACTTTGATACTTTAAAAGGCAGAAATTTTACATACTATTACCACGGTCATCGAATTTTATATCTGTAGTCCTTGTCCTTGACATTACAAATTTATAGTCATTTTGAGCATATGGATTGTCAGGCCCTTCTATGACCCAATTCCCTACTCAGATGTTTCTTCAGAGCTCATCTCAGCTGTCTTCTCTATATATATGTATATATGTATATTTCTCTCTTCTCCACTCGTTATGAGCTTCGTTTCGATACTTTGCTGCGCAGCCTCATTGCCAGTCTGCGAAATATGCAACAACCTGTTGCTGCAATTGTGACTCTACTTATTAACCGGGATGCTTTGGATTCCTATATGCTTCTATGTCACAAGCAGCTGTTAAAGAAATCCAACTCTGCGCAGATGAAATTGCGCATCTCATTGATGAAAGCATCTCTATATCTATAGAGCTGCTGTGAAAATGTATATTATAATTTATATGTTGCTAAACATTGATGTATAAAATAATATCATAAGAATATAAATTACTAACTTTTATCTATAGCTTTTTAACTATTTTTCTTCTTTTGTCAATACTTTAATAAATAATTCCTTTAATGATAATCATTGAATAAGTAAGACAAAAGCGAAACGATGATAATCATGAAACGAGCAGACACACAGTGGCGTATACGCAATTTTCAACCCTCACAATAGCAAACGGCTTTCGTTATCAGTGGATAAGTGTGCTAAATATACAGGGTGACTAGGCGAAATGAAGGTTGACAGGCTGCTGCATCTAATGGTCAAGCACCCTGTATGAAAAGTATATATACACATGAAGACATCCCTTTTGGCTGTGGGGGTGGCTGTGCGTATACTTAACAAGCATGTACATGTCTATGCGTTTGCCTGTGTATGTGTGTATGTGTAAACGCACCGCACAGTCAACGACGAGGACAAGAACGAGAAGGATAACGACGATGAGGAGAATCGGTCGCCAGTTAACGACGCTTTGTCCCAGTTGCATCCGAACGCTTCAACTGTAAACGTTATCGAAACTGGCTACACGCAAATCAAGGTAAGCTGCAAAATCTAAGCAAATAATAAAAAATAAAATAAAATAAAAGTTAAAATTTTCTTAAGGTAATTTAAAGCCTTAAAACAATTAATGAAAATTGAAAGCGCAAACATTAGAAAATATCGTGCAATGAAATAAAAAAATGCTGAAATAGTTAATAGAGCCAAACCCTTTTTTATGTCCAAAATCTATTTGTTATTTGCTGGGTGCGGTCTCCAATTGAAACAATTGCTGAACAAAGCTCATAAAAAATAGCGTTTGATTTGAGTGCGTGTTAAATTGTTGCGACAATTGACAGATTTGGGCTAAAACAAAAGAACAATTTTAACAAAAATTTTTTCTGCAACTGTTACAAACGTTATATAACCCATGATGAAGGTCTGTGAAAATTTTTTGCCCCAAATTTGCATGTATACCAAAAACCTAATTCTGTATCTATAAGCCAGGCAAACTCGTCAGCCGGAGTCTGCGTTCTGCGCAGCATTTCAGGAGCAGCTGTCCATGCTCACAGAGCATACGATATAATACAGCTGTGAGATGTTTAACTATTCCGAATGCTGCAGATGCTTTAGAAGATGCTTTATTGTGGCACTGACCTAGTAGCGAAACCGAAGCAACTTGTAGACAACATGAAAAGAGAAAAGGGAAGGGGAAATTTTGTTTAGCCTGAGCCTGCGCACGCAAATACCTGTTGCCATTTGCTGTGGCATGCGGCATGCTAATGACTTGGCACGGCATGCCATACACGCTAATGAATGACCCAGCTGAACTCGCCACAACTTGTTGCATATTACACTGACAGTATGTCCTTGCCCTTAAATTCATTACAGCTGGCCACCATGGTGACCAATGCATCAAATAACTACAATGTGCAGGCGAACAATAACAGCCACACACCAAACAATAACAACGATGACTTTGACATTGACCAGGACGATGGTCTGCAGGATCTGGGCTTGCCCGTTTCAGTGCAAACATTTCTTTGGCGACAAATTGCACCTTTCATAAGGCCAAGACTGGGCAAATTGCATGAGACTAGTTGCATGGTAAGTTTCTCAGCATAAACAGTAAAAATATACAAAAGAAAAAAAAAATAGAAGTAAATAAAATATCGGCAATTGGCTAACATAAATCTTCATGTGAAACGGGCAAAGAAAATGTGCCAAGTACTAAATCAGCAGAGCCATAAAATTAAAAAAAAATAATAATAAAAAAAAACTTAAAAAAATGTGCTGTAAATTCGCTATGCGTGTGTTTGTTGTAAGGATGAACTGTGTTTAACTATATCATTGGCACATCGAATTGGTCCTGATTCATAATTATTATATATTTTATTTATTATATAATATATACATATACTATAATTATATACTATATATATACCATATACATATGTATATGTAATTCTAATTTTATTATTATTTTTTTTTTTATTAATTTTATTTTAATCTTTATGCTCTCGAAATTCGATTAAAAATTCGATACATATGGAAAATTGATGTTCGATGTTTAATTTATTCATTTTGCATACGATTTTCAATTTCTTTATAATAACAAAATTCACTAACACTAATAATTCACTTTTTGAATTGATGACAATTCAATTATAAATGCTTTTCACATAACAAACAATAATAAAAAACAATAACAAAAAAAAACAACAACAACAACAACAATTGTCTGTACAAATTAACATTGTAAAATCTTTCGCAATTTGTCTAAATCTAAATGTAGTTTTGTCAACATGCACCGGGACACCATGTAAGTTATAAATGTTCTATGTTCTATGTTCTATGTTATATGTATATATGTTTCTTTTATTATATTATTGTTAGTGTTAATATAATACTATATATCTATACTAATACACATATACATATTCATACATACATACATAGATATGTATTAATTGTATTTCCTACTAAATTTGCGTTTTGTTGTAGCTCTTGTATCTTGTGTCTTTTTTTTACTAATACTTCTCTAGTTCTAAGTAATATTATATATTGATTTAGCTGTATAGTTGCTAGATATGAGTTGCAATATTTTCCTCCAATGTTGATGTACCCCTTAAACTAATCTGTGATCATATGTTATATTATACCCCCTCCACATTCAAATAATCTCAGGAGTCTAAGGAAGCTTGCAAGGTGGGAATATATTCTTCGCATAGAGTTTTAATTATTTTACTTATAATGACAACATCTTCCATTTCAGTCATTTGAGAAAGTTCTTGTGCAGAACATACAGTTTGGTCTCTCGCCACCATTGACTAAGGCATTGGGCGCCATACCCCGATGGCGTCTGCTGCAGGGCGCCCTGCCACATGTCATGCATGCCTGCGCTGCATTGTTATACTGTAAGTCATTTTTCTTTCAATGTAATTTATATCAGATTATATTAATCTTTTGTATTTTATTTCTAGGTCGCGTCAAGGATATGCAGGCTATTGGGCCAGTTGAGACAAAGTTACTATACACAATGCAATGGATATTACTATATGCAGCCGAAGAATGTGCTGACGATGAGGGTGGCGATGATTTAGGACTTACCGAAACCCCTGAATCGAAGCCCAAGGTTGCTGAACAGTATTTGTTCTCAGTACCAACAATAACAGTGAGTTTCAAAGTTCCTCTTTTTGTTATCGCTATGGCTTCTTAACATATTTTTGTTTGCAGCTATTTGTATATCTCTTTGCGCCCATCATTCATCATCTCAAAGAGTCGGACTTCCAAAACTTTCGCCTTGAGAATGGCATCAAGTTGTGGCAGGGTATGTGGGACAATCGAGCACCAGGTGCACCATGCTTCACTGCCCCCGTCAAACCCAAAGCACGTAATTTGCTTTGTGCTCCCACGCCAAAAGGATCGACAGATGTATTTCGCAAGCATTCACTCGGACCTGATGCCATGTCACCAAAGCCAGATTCACCACAAAGTGGACTCACCGATTATGGCCAACAGGACGAAGATGTAAGAATGAAACTCAAATTTATCCAATGATTAATATATGACTTAACAATCTGACAGGCTTCCTGGGTATCATCGCCTAAAGATTTCTTTCCTGAGACTATACCAGAAGAGGCCTCGAGTCTAGAGGACGAACGTGTTGTTATTTTCCGGCTTCCTTCTGCACCACAGCTAATGGATAACTCATTCTTTACTGTGCGTTATAATTTTTTATAAAGTCTTCAGTTTGTAATCTATTTGCGACTCTTTACATAGGCCGATGCCAGTTTGTTACAACAACAGCAACTATCACAAAGTCGTCGAGGAAGTCATCAGTCCATGAACTCGCGTGACAAGGAAAAGACGCCATCAACTAAGTTTGAGTTCGATCAACAAGAACTAACACGAGGCGCCTCTATGAAGGAGAAACGTAGCGCTTCCATTGAAAAGGAGACAGAGTCTGAAAAGTCAGAAAGTGTTAAGGCGGATATATCCGCAGCTACATTTCTAGATGTAGCAGTGCTACGTTGTCTTTTCATTTCCCACTGGCAAGAGGAAGGCATTTTTTGGAGTCTACAATATCTTTATAACAGGTAAATTTTATTCTATTCTAAATAATACATCTATCGACTTTAATCTATATATCTAATAGACTAAGTGAGATCGGAGAAGAGGCCGCTATCACTTTGAATCAGCCACGAAAACGATCAAATTCTTTACCCATACCACAAATTGAGATTTCATTATATCAGGGTCCAGGCAGCAATAGTCGTGACAGTCCTGGTAGCTCAGTGGTCAAGGATTATATTGAAATTCCAGAACCAACAGTTCAAGCTCCCGTTGTCGGTAAGTGTGTAAAGCAATTGTGATTACAAGTCAAGTATAATATAATTATCTGGTATTTGTCAGAGGAAACACAAAGTACACCCAGCAATTCGGAACGGCGTGGCAGCGAGAAGAAGAAACGCGTTAAAATGGCCGACCTCAGAGCATTTGTCGAGACAAAGATGTTTTCAAAATCGGAAAAGAATCTGGAAAAAGTAGGGCTCGATACTAACTCTGCCAATGGCAAGATTCCACTGCAACATGCAGTAAGCTGAAAGCTATCATTAACTTTACAGCACGCGTTCTTCTTTTCGTTATGTGTTTTTTTTTTTGGAAGGAGTAGCACCCAGTTTAGATATCGATAATTATCGTATAATCACCTGTTAAATGTGTTGTGCTTCAAGTTCATTGTTAGCTTGTTTACTATATTCTAACAATTTTTTTTAAATCTCAATCTCATTTTTATTGATTTGACTAGGAATATCATCGTAGTCTTGACACTGGCGAAAAGAAATTATCACGTTCTGCTTCAATGATCACACGGGAACCAGCAAGTAATCTTATTAAAGGAAAGTCAATGCCGAGTTTAAGGTAAGTAAATCCATTGACTTTATTTACACACTCGACGAACTGAACTTGGGCATCTGATACTAAAGCAATTATAAACTAAATTTCACCTAGAATTCAACTTAAAGTCTTTTTTCTTCAACTTAATCTAAAGATAACTACTATATGTTTGTTTATATGTTTATATGTATATAATCTTTATTACCTACTGTCTTCTATGAACTGAATAACCAGCTGTCTGCTTGATAGCGGGTGAGTTTTGGTCCAAAGCCAACTACTACTTCTTCTTGTTCTTCATCTTTTTTGCCTAAGCCTACACAAAGTTTTCTTTCAATTCTGTCTATGCTTTAAAACTATATGCAAATTTTGATTATACAAACTTTACAAATTCTTTTATTCCTAAATATCCCAACATGGACTCTCAAATTTCACAAAAGACTGTGCCTGTTCACACACACATAGACACACACTTCCTTCTATCTATGACAGTTTCGTTTCTTGGCTATCTCCACTTAATGCTTGCTAATGATACCCAAACCCAAAACTTGAACCTAAACGCCAATCTTGAACTGCTTTTTATCCCTATGTTTATCGCACGTTCCCTTTTGACTAATGCCACACACAAACGTTTCTTGCACGTTTTTTATAAAATTAAAGATTTTACAGATATATTGAGCCACCAAAAGTTGCGAAGGCACCGCCAACTACTTGTCCGCGATCCACAGCATTCTATCCAAGAAATCCGATCATAACCGTTACAGAGCACACTCCGACACCTTCGCCGGATTACATGAAGCGTCAAGTAATTCTTTAATTGCAATTTTAATAAGTATTTTGCATTTATGCAGATATATTTGCAATCTACAGGGCTCAATTGATTCCCAATTGGATGCATTAAGTAATGGCGGCAGCATGGCCGGCGGTGGCGGTGGTGCTGGCAATGGAAGCACTGGTGCTGGCAGTGGTACAGCTAGATATCGTGGACCCATGCTACGTTCACATACAGATTCACATATTGATTACACGGGTGTTGATGAATCCGAAGCACCAGGATCTTCATTCTACATAACTCGTGATGGAGGCATAGACTATGAGATTGTACTGTTAGCAGTGAGCAGTGTCTTTAAACGTGATCCATCGCAAGTCTGTTCGTTGCGTGTACTTGAGGCCGGGTTAAACATCTGTGAGCTACTCATCGAGATGGGTGTCTTGAAACTGGGTGATCATGCCCATGAAATATGTATGGGTATAACACGACGAGCACTTCAGGTGTTAGGTTGTCCACATGGCTGCAACGATGGTAAGACTTTGTGGTCGTTTAACAGGATACTCTTTTGTTAATGTAGAAACTATTTGCAGGTGTTCGAGGTCCACCTGCTGATTTCCTGCGTAACCAATGCCAGAAGATTCTCTCCCGTATGCTACGACAGGCTGGACCACGTACCAAACGTTTTCTACAGGAAATGGTGAAAAGTTCGCCTTTGCCAGAACTTATCGATTACTTTCATGCATTTTTGGCATTTTGTGTTGATCCTAGTTCATTGCTATCGCCACTGAGTGAGTTTTTTGTTGAAATAGAATTAAATGATAAATATAATTGTTGATTATTTCGCTTAAATTTTATTTGAAATTTGCTATATAAACTGCACAAAACCCAATTATAAGTTCTTATGTTTCGGATTCCCCTTTAAATTGGCTTTCTTTTCTTTTCTTATTTTCTTTATCTGCCAATTGTTTATGTGATGCTGTGTGTGTGATTTTTCTATTGCATGCGACAAGTTTTGCTAATGCTTTTTAGTTGTATCCTCTTGTACCTCCCCCTCTAAACCCTCACCAAATACTAAATACCAAACACTGGTACGTTGTATATATATATATATATAAATGTATGTACATATGTGTGTAATGCGATGATGCAATAGCTCATAAACGTCAGAGTGGATATAAAAATGTTAACACCGATCTTGGCGGTGTACCAGGTCAGGGCGGCTATTCCACCAATTTTAGTGGCGGCATGAGCGGAGCAGCCGAGGGACAAGTTGTTGGCGCTGTATTCAAGCAATTAGTCAGTCGTTTTGTGGACGCCAGCAAGGAACTGAAGCAGCCCGAAAATATTGCACTCTATGGTGACATACGACAACTGGTAACATATGTGAAGGGTGCCCATGGAGGTCCATTTCGTTTGGTTGCTCTTAGTGGCATCTTGGCAGTTACTCCGCGACCACATAAGAAGGGACCAATGGCACAGACTACACGTGTGATACGGTAAGTGTAGCAGTAGGAACTTGTAGTGGACATTAATGAAACTTCCTCCCCGTCGCTCTCTTTATGGCTACAGTCACATACCACAAGCAGATACCAATCAGGGAGGAGCGCAAAATGATGATAATCGCTCGCAACGTCGCTTACTACTAAAGAAACGAAGTACATCTTCTGCCTGCGCCGTGGTGAGTCACATCAAACACGCATTAACATGTCATTATCATACGGGTCGTTAATTACTTGCAGAGTCTGTTGGAAACAGAACCCTGCGATGAACACTACAAGACGAGCCAATCACCGTTGAGTAATTTCAGGAGGCGCACGACGGGAGTGAGGCCGACGTTGACGCCACGACACAGCGAACGTGCGCTGCTCTCCGATTCCACGTCGAGCTCGGAACGCAATTCGCTGGGACGGCTCAGCGGCTTGGTGCGCTGGTTTCGCGGTACGCCCAAAGAGGCATCGTCTATTGACTTGGAGATAGGCTCGTTAAATCCCGAGATATCTTCGACATTCATGCGGCACGCCTCGTTGAAAATTCAGCGTGGTCGTTCAAGTGATGGCATTGGGCGTTCCATACAGCGCGCCAAGCGACGCGTTGAGCGACGGCTGAACCGTTTCGGCGGCATTGTTAAGGGCAAAAAGAAGGTAGGCGGCATCGAAGAGACAGCAGATTACAGTCGGCGCAGTTCATCGGATATGTGCGATGGACCACGTGAATCCGAAGTGGTTATCCTTAAGGAACGTAAGCTAGTACCTACTGAACCGGTACGAGTCGGCATGCTTCGCTTATCCTTTTTGCTGGAGACCTGTTCTCCAGGTTCTTTTCCTGACCCACAGTTAATTGCTGCAGTTTTGGATCTGGTATGTATTGTATTGTCCCCCTCCTCCCTCTTATCTCGTCAACAGATTATTATTCCAATTGTAGCCACAAGCCCCATTGGTTACACGTGCTACCTTCTTGCTTGAGTGCGCACATTTTGTACATTTATGCAACAAGGGTCAATGGCCCATCTGGATGAAACAGAATGTAGGCGGTTATCGTGCCTCGGGTGCCAACATAAATCCGGCCCAGATGAAACATCAAGTAAGCCAGACAAGCGCACGGCGTACACACATTTTACTACGTGCTGCGGGTAAAATGTTTCATCAGTGGGCGGAAATGGTTGGTGCACGCCTCGAAGAAATTCTCTTTACGGAGCGTTTACAGTATGAGGCACTGAATGCCAGTTTAACGGATCCAGAAAAACAGCGCGAACTACTACAACAAGATGAGGAAGAAGATTTCCTGGATGAGGCATCAGTGAATCCTCATGGCAATGACTGTCCACATGCTCTGAAATTGATTGCCTGCGTGCTGCTCTTTGAGATCACAGCCTTTTTACGTGACACCTATATAACCTTGCCCAAGACATCGAAAATGATGCATCGGGACAGACCTGCACCATGGGAAAAAGTGTATCGTGAGGCAAATCGTCGATGGTCTATGGCTCTTAGTTCGATGGGACATTCTCAAACATCGGCACAGAGTCTGCAATCTATTGCAGCGGGCAATGACGGTGCTGGGACGACAGAGCGTAAGATATCTTTTGTGCTTCATGAGCCGGATAATGAGTCAGAAAACAGCAGCAACACAACCCTAACCAAGGAAGGTGAAGAAGGTAATGTATTTTTTTATTATATTTATTTCACTTCATTCATAATTGAAATTTGTTCAATGAGCAGCTCGTCGTCCCACCGCCTCGGCTGTACGTCCATTTTTATTACGACGAGGCACAGCCACGACAACCGGAGGATCCTTCAAACGCCGTTCACTAAAGCTGCGTCGCAATACCAAGGATAGTAAAGAGATTGAAACAGACTGTAAGTTGATTACCAAAACTGTATCTTTTGATCATTTCTATAATTAATATTCCCTTTTATACAGTCAACATGCAGTCGAGACGGAAGGTCTCCTCACTCTCGGACCGCAGCGATACCTCAGAACAGGGCATGGTTAGTGGCGGCGAGGAGTCCCCAGGAATTCTAAGTGACGATCAACAGCCGGAATCTCCTACAGATTCCAATGAAAACGACGATACAGCCAAGAATATGCCTTGGCTTAAGGCAGTTATCGATTTAATCACCAGCTACAATTACTATTGCACTCATAAAGGATACTGTCATCCTTTCTGCTACAAGCGGCACATGCGCTCCTGCACTCGACTTATAAAGGCCACTCGGAAGGTAAATCATCAAATGGAAGTTATGCATTGAATTAATACACCATTTTCTTTAAGGTTTATGGAGAGGAGTTCGGATTTACATATGACATAGATCATCCAACCGTTGAGCCCACTGTAATTAATCCAGGCAAATCAACTGCTCGTCCACGTTCAACCCGCAAAGTATCTGAACAAAGTTCAACACAAACTTCTCCGTCCAAGCGTAAGGATAGTTTGTCCCGAAAAGATCGGTAAATTATTTTTCAATTTTGTTTACTGTAACAAACTAATTTAATCTATTTTTTACATTACTAGCATAAGCGATGATCCTGATATTGAGATGGCTGAGAAATTGGCTCGATCTTTTCGTCAAGAAAAAGAAAAGAAACTGTTGGAGGAGCCGCCAATACTAAAATTCATACGCATACACATACGAAATCTGTTTCACTTTCCACTGTCCACAATGTTGAAGGGAGCTGTGGTTCTAACCGAAGAATTGGTCATAGAGGCTATGCCTGCCGCATGGGAGCTATTGCTGGAGACAAATCACGACACAGCAACCACAAGTGCTGCTGTTTTTCTGATGGGTTCGGTTAAAGCGCAAAATTTTGCTTTTGACATAATGCAGCGAGCGCTAAAGCACAAGAATCCCGATATACGAATTGGAGCAATACAACGTTATTTGGTGCTGTGGAAATGTCGTTTTCATGTCTGGCCACGCATGGAGGAAAATGCGCATGATGCTACATTCAAGGTGCCACCAGGTGGCATTGAATTTACACTGCCTTCACCTAAAATTGGAATTGAAAGTTTGCCAGTTGTTGATCCACCTTGGATGCCGGTACAGCAAACAAAAGATATGGATATGACACTTAATCAGGATAGACATGTAAGTAGATATAAAGTTAAGTATACATTATCATTCGAATGCAACATCCTTGATACTTGCAGCGTTCCTTGGTCACCGCCACAAAGAGCCGCAAGATGCAGCAAACGGAGGCGATTCGCAACGCTTTGCGTCAGCAGCGAGACAAGCAACGAGCCGAGCGGCACAGCTTCTTGATTACCATGATACCCATCAGCCAACAGGCATCACATGAGCCGGGCATGGAACATGAGGATCATGAAATCGAAGAGGATCTAGATGGAACACGTACTTCATCACATTTACATCATGCCCATTCGTTATTCCCTTCGGTGCTGTGCTCCTCGGTAATGCAGATTGTCGGCTGTTTGGACGATGCAGCCATTGGATCTGATGGAAATGCTGTATATGAGATAGCCTATCAGGTTATTTGGGTGTGCCTGGTTGAAGAGTCCGCATTATTTTTACGCTATGTATTCGAACGTTTGACCCGTGATCGGCAGGATCAAATGTTTAAGCTACTACGACATCTGATACGATTCGTGCCACGCCTGCCACAGCAGGCAGCCTTTGCACTCTACAATTCTATTATTGGTTACATAATGTTCTATGTAAGATCTTCAAACGAGTTGAAACAGGAAGTAAGTTCATACATCTTATTAGATTATTATTTAATAAGAATTAATACTGATTACATTTTTATTAGCTTGTTGGTTCAGCTTTATCCGTGCTTTGGATGGTCGTGCATTCCGTGCATGGCATCATGTTTAAGGATCTTAAGCAAATCTTGCGCAAGGAACAATGCGACGCGTCTATTTTGCTTACAGCAAATGTGCCTGCTGCCAAGAAAATTGTGGTGCACGGACCTGCTGATGATGATTATAATATTCCCTCACAGTTTCCCGTTCAGGAGGATACACTTTTCTGTCAACTACTAAAGGAAGCATTGGATTACTATCCCATTGATGAGAAAAGTCTCTCACATTATTGTCTTGTCGACTACAAGAGTAGTAAGTATTAGACAAGCTTATTCATTTAATTTAATCTCTATTTAATAATATTTTCATGTTGTGCAGGCAAGATACTGAATCCCAATTGGTATATAAGAGATTTGTACTTCTTTAAACGTTCCCAGTATCCGGAGGTACGTTTAATGCTGATGCGGCCTGAAGAATCATTTTTGGCACTTCAAAAACAAGAATTAACGAAGAAATTCGTTGAAATTGGCAAAGTACATTTGACCTGGGCCATTCTCAAGAACGTGGACATGGTGGTGCAGCGTGTGGTTTTCCTGCATGAGGAGCTAATGAAGTTACCCTCTTTTCCACGCAAAGCACTCGAAGTGGATCTTGATTTACACCATGGTGGAGAATATGGCAAGGTCTTACTCGGCTTGGATGTACTGCATAAGTTTATGTGGGTGCGTCTCATTGCACGCATGTTCGAGGCAATGGCTGGCAACTTTGCCTACTCGGCCGATATACAGCTCTTTCTCAATGTACTCTCTGGTGCTTCTATTTTGCATGCCGAAGATTCGTGCATTATGCGCTATGTCATGGCCACATTCATCAATGCTGCCTTTAATTTTAAGAATATCTTCTCTACAAATGGTTACTTTATGATAATGCCAACATTGCTTCAAGTGTACTCATTGCATCAGACTAACAAACTGATCACCACAACCATTGAGTATGCTGTGAAGCAGTTCTATCTACTCAATCGGAAACCCTTCATACTGCAGATGTTTGGTTCAGTATCGGCCATATTGGATACAGATGAGGATGGCACATATGGAGAGGCGCATAAGGTGCAGTCAAGTTGCCTGTTTAATTTACTACTTAGTCTTGAGGATCCCTCACCAGATCCGCTCAACATTGCTGAGCTAGTCAAGGAGCCAAAACCTTTGAAAGCTATTGACTTTTGTTATCATGACGAAGATGACGATGTCACAGTGTTGGATTGCATTACACTCTGTGTAATGGTTGTGTCATACTCAGCAGAAAGCACTCGTGGCTATCAAATGTTGGTAAGTATTTTTTTATTTGCCTTACATTTGATAAACGAAATTAATTTGTTTCATCTTTGCTTAGATTATTCTTGAGGCAATCTTGCCCTGTTATCTGCAGCAGATTCAATCTCCTAGTTATATTCCATTGCAAGGCAAATCCGAGCGTGATATAATACTTCAATTGGCAGTAGCCATTCGCACAATGGTGCATAACTGTGAGGGCCTGGCCAAGAGCTATAATGGGCCCTATCGTAATAGTCCAGAACACAAGGGCTCCTCGCAACGCAACTGTAGTCGTGGTCCACCTTGCTCGCCCGGCATGGACTTTGAGGACGAATCACATACAAAATATGCTACAGATCCACGCACAAAAAATATGATGGATTCTGCTGAGGATTCGGAAATGATACGAACCGAATATCGTCGACCGCGTGATGTTCTTCTATCAGTCGTTGCTGATTTCTTAACCAAATCGACAACACGGTTAGCTGAACTGTCCAAAAAGTTACCTAACAATGATACTAAACCTACAGAAGTGTTAGATGCCAAGTGTCATATTCGTCTAGCAGATATCGCGCATTCACTGCTTAAGGTATCGCCCTATGACCCCGAATCAATGGCTTGTCGAGGCCTACAGCGGTACATGCAATCGGTGCTTCCACGTGCGGAATGGTCAAATGATACATTGAGAAATGCTTTAGTAACTGTGCTGCGACGAATCGATAAAGTATTCCTTAAAATATCGAAGAAACCATCGATACGTCGCAATACTGATTGGGAAGCGGCAGCTGGTCTGCTCAAGGGCATACACGAAACGATTATAAAACATCCTTATGTCCTACACTGGCAGCAGATGAAGACACTTATTAGTACGGTCCAGAATTTAATTGTTAACGAACCCGGCACCGGCATACCCGAGGGGGTATCCAGCGCAGGTGCAGCGCTCATGTCTCAGAATCCACCGGCCTTTTTCTGCTCAGCTGTGGTACGCTTGGTAGCCCTGCAGGTAGTTAGTCCCGTTGATTGTTTTTCCCTTGTACAAATATGTGGCGGTAGTGCCGAGTTTGCCACGCAGGAAAAGGCCGAAGGATTTCTAATGCATCTGATCATGCCACTGTGCTTGAAGGTTTGCTCCGGTCGCGGTGTCTCCGATGTCGGTGAGCTTAAAATGAGCGATGTAACATTTCTCCTTAATGCCGTACTCAACGCCATGAGCCCGCCCGCAGGTCGTACTGGCCAAGCGGTGTCTCAGATTAATCGGGTAACTGGTGATTTGCGCGCTGGCTCCTTAACCTTTACAGGGAGTCGCGATGCTAAACGACCTGCTCGTATCTCTGGATCTCTTTATCAGGCTGCCTTCCTTGCTTTACGAATCGTTTGCATTTGCTTTGAGAATCGTCTCTCTAGCGAATGGCCGCGAATTGTGCGTGTTATGCGTGACTTGGGCAGACGCAATGAGGCCGCGCCAGATCTTTGGAGTTTTATGGAATTTGTTGTTACTCATCGTACACCTCTTTATATCGTCTTGCTGCCCTTTATTTTGCATAAGGTAGAAAATGAATGATATTCTATATAGTATTCTATCGCATATTCATTCATTTCCTACTTCAGATATCACAACCCCCGATTGGCGATCACGAGCGACATATGCAATTCATTATAAGAGAGCGATTACGTGGCACTCCGCCACAGGGAGGCCTTAAATCCAAGGGAGCACTGCTCCTTGAGTTGGCACGTGAGTTAAAAGACTTGCGCGATGAATTGGAAGATAAACGTTATGGTAACTATATAAATATATATATAATAATAATCATGTACATTCGCATTTCTAATCTCATTATTCTCAGTCTCTACAGATCGTGAGAGCTCTGAGCAAAAGAAAAGCGATACACCAGTTGCAACAAGTGTGGCAGATGCACATAAATCTCAGCAACGACCTTCGCTAATCTCTATATTCACAGGCACTACAACTGGTCAGGCTACCCATTCGCACATTTCCGCTGTACCAATTGATTCGCGCAGTGGCTCTGGTGGCATATGCACTCCAAGCGATACGCTTTCCCAGCAGACACTACATCCACCGCGCGAATCGTTGTCCAGCAGCTCTACAGGTCGTGATCCACATACCACAACCAGTGAGAGCCATAGCGGTGAGGCAGCAGCCGGTTCAGCGCCAACGCTTGTTGGTCCTACACCAAGTGGTTCGGGCCATGGAATTCCAACTGCATCTGCACTGCCACCGGGTATTGCATCCCAGCTCTCACATTCCCAATCGCTACAGCAAGCCCCCTTCAAGGCACAGCCGCCTAAGCTGCGCTTTGTTTCATCTGTCGAGTTTCGTCACTCTTCTGGTGAAACATCGACAACGCCACTCTCTCCTGAAAGTCCCGCTGAAGATAGTTCGGGCGATCACACACGCTCTCGGTTGCAACGTTCAAAAGCGGCAAGTCGAAAAACATTCCGGCTTAAACGCAGTCGTCTAACTCCCATAGAACCTCCAACAATTGTAAGTAGTTAAAAAATTAATGTTTCCATTGGTATTGCTAATTAAATTGTCTGTAGGTAACATCTCAGGAGGAACAGCAGACCAAAGCAATTGGCGAAATATCCTGGGACTCTGTATCACAAACTTCGTCCACATCCGGTTATCGGGATAACAATAGCCTGCAGACGGGACTTCTCTCGCCTGACGGTTCCCTTGGTGGCCTTACTCTGGGCCGATCTCCCTCTCAACACTCGTTACTAATGGTATTCGAGGGACAGGACGAAGACACGCTTATTTAACAATCACAGAACGGTGACCGGGCTTACGAGCTTTAGGGTTGCCTTCAAATTCAAATAAATTCAATTATCACAGATATATAGAATATATAGTTAGTCTAATCAAAAATAAGTATATATACTTGTAGTTGATGTTAAGTTTTATACATATATATAGTATGTACTAACACGTACGAATAGTTGTATCCATTATGTGCCCGATTTTGTATGTTTTTTTGTAGCTCGAGTAGGAAAATAATAAATGAACTTTTGTTAGCCGTTCAAAGAAGAAAATGGTTTCATTTGCGAAAATACAAGAATTAATGGCTTGTAAATATAAAATATATTTGAAATTATAGTTACTATGATCTTGATTTATTGAGAATTAATTATATGATTTTAGTTATCATTAGTTTTGCTACTGGACGCAGGAGTCGCTGTTGCCGTTGCAGCCTTCTGTCGATTTTCCTTAACCAATTTTCGCCATTCCATCCACTTGGCTAACTCTGGTTGTTCGCTGCTGTTACTTTGCTGCTCCAATTGCATATAATAGGCTTCCCGCAGAATTTTAAATGCTTGAATGCTGTAATAAGGTTGCTGTGTAACTGGATCAAAATAGCGAGCAGGTAGTCTGGTTATTGGGCAAATGCCACTAGAGTTTTTCGATAGACGTTTTGGTTTGAAAATAGCATGAAATGCTTTATCATTGAAATCATTTTCAATAGTTACAAAGGTACGTTCGCATTTTGATGCCGGATCATTGGGATCCTGTAGCAATGCAGTTGTACGTGTAGGCTTTCGTATGACGGGCATGGTTAGCGAATGATAGCGTATAGTTGGGCCCGTGAAAACACTTTTCGTAGGGCGTGTCTTTTTCTTTTCCAGCTCCATTTTTTGAAATTTCTCTATACAAATTTATAAAACGAATTAGAAATTGATATATACAGTTAATAGATGTTAATTGATTTACATACCTAACGATTTGATATTCTCCTCTTCGGTTATTTTAGCCTCCTCAAGAAGTTCTTCTTGCGATGGCATATAATCCTCCACGCGAACCTTTTTCTTTTTACGCTTACGTGCATCATCCAATTCCTTAAGGCGTATTTTTGTAGCCTGTGTTTTGATAGCTGTTGATGTACGTATAGATTTTCGTCCCGAATCGAGTACAGTAAAACGTGGGCGTATACGGCGCTTTACAACACCACCGCCACCGCGTTTTTTGTGTAGTGCGGTAACAGATTTACTTTCTTTCTTGGAAACTGGCTTAGCTGGTTCCTGCAATGTATGCGGATATATTATATAACGAATATTATATAGCACTTCCACACTTACCTTGTAAGCTTTAGTATTAACTCCGCCTCGTTTACGTTTTTTATCTGGCGCCTCTTCTTGATCAGATACGGGCTCATCCTGTTCGTCGATACTGAAATCTGAATCTACCACATCTTCTTCTTCATCCTTTTGTCTATTGATTCAAAAAAAAAAAAAAAATATGTTTTATGTATAAATTCATTGAAATATATTATTTTCTATTTTCAGTATTTACTCATATTCCTTGTCATCCTCTTCATCCTGAAATCCGCCATACGATGTTTTATAGAAATCATCTTCCTCTTCGTCCAGTAGCTTGGCAATTTTGTTGCCAGCATTATTACGACGGGAGCGCGATGCCGCCATTCTTACAATTTATATTTTTGTTTATTGTAAATGTTCTTATCAAATGTTTCGCAAAGCAACTGTAAACAAATGATGTTTCTTCTTCTTCCTTGTCAATCAATTGACATTCACAGTAAACAAAAGCAATTCACACAAAAACGCAGTGGCAACGCCGGCAAAACAATATTAATTAAAAATTATTAATTAACTACTATAATTTAAACCATTTCAAAATTGATTAATTTACAACAAAATATTAAAAAAATATATTTAAATCCTCTTGCCTTATTGCAGAAATAACTGGCTATAATAACAAACTTTTGCTCAAGTTCACACAGTTCAGTGAACTGTAGCGTAATCAACAAGACGACAACAGGTCCAAAAGCGTCAGTCAAAATGTTCGAATCAACTCAACTGTTGAGTACGCTACAGTTCACTGAACTGTGTGAACTTGAGCAAAAGTTTGTTATTATAGCCAGTTATTTCTGCAATAAGGCAAGAGGATTTAAATATATTTTTTTAATATTTTGTTGTAAATTAATCAATTTTGAAATGGTTTAAATTATAGTAGTTAATAATTTTTAATTAATATTGTTTTGCCGGCGTTGCCACTGCGTTTTTGTGTGAATTGCTTTTGTTTACTGTGAATGTCAATTGATTGACAAGGAAGAAGAAGAAACATCATTTGTTTACAGTTGCTTTGCGAAACATTTGATAAGAACATTTACAATAAACAAAAATATAAATTGTAAGAATGGCGGCATCGCGCTCCCGTCGTAATAATGCTGGCAACAAAATTGCCAAGCTACTGGACGAAGAGGAAGATGATTTCTATAAAACATCGTATGGCGGATTTCAGGATGAAGAGGATGACAAGGAATATGAGTAAATACTGAAAATAGAAAATAATATATTTCAATGAATTTATACATAAAACATATTTTTTTTTTTTTTTTGAATCAATAGACAAACGGATGAAGCAGAAGACGTGGTAGATTCAGATTTCAAGTATCGACGAACAGGATGAGCCCGTATCTGATCAAGAAGAGGCGCCAGATAAAAAACGTAAACGAGGCGGAGTTGATACTAGAGCTTACAAGCTAAGCGCGGAAGCGTGCTACACAATATTCGTCATGTAATATAATAATTGTCAGGAACCAGCTAGCGCGCCATCAGTTTCCAAGAAAGAAGAGTCCGAGCTGTTGCCGCACTACACAAAAAACGCGGTGGCGGTGGTGTTGTAAAGCGCCGTATACGCCCACGTTTTACTGTACTCGATTCGGGACGAAAATCTATACGTACATCAACAGCTATCAAAACACAGGCTACAAAAATACGCCTTAAGGAATTGGATGATGCACGTAAGCGTAAAAAGAAAAAGGTTCGCGTGGAGGATTATATGCCATCGCAAGAAGAACTTCTTGAGGAGGCTAAAATAACCGAAAGAGGAGAATATCAAATCGTTAGGTATGTAAATCAATTAACATCTATTAACTGTATATATCAATTTCTAATTCGTTTTATAAATTTGTATAGAGAAATTTCAAAAAATGGAGCTGGAAAAGAAAAAGACACGCCCTACGAAAAGTGTTTTCACGGGCCCAACTATACGCTATCATTCGCTAACCATGCCCGTCATACGAAAGCCTACACGTACAACTGCATTGCTACAGGATCCCAATGATCCGGCATCAAAATGCGAACGTACCTTTGTAACTATTGAAAATGATTTCAATGATAAAGCATTTCATGCTATTTTCAAACCAAAACGTCTATCGAAAAACTCTAGTGGCATTTGCCCAATAACCAGACTACCTGCTCGCTATTTTGATCCAGTTACACAGCAACCTTATTACAGCATTCAAGCATTTAAAATTCTGCGGGAAGCCTATTATATGCAATTGGAGCAGCAAAGTAACAGCAGCGAACAACCAGAGTTAGCCAAGTGGATGGAATGGCGAAAATTGGTTAAGGAAAATCGACAGAAGGCTGCAACGGCAACAGCGACTCCTGCGTCCAGTAGCAAAACTAATGATAACTAAAATCATATAATTAATTCTCAATAAATCAAGATCATAGTAACTATAATTTCAAATATATTTTATATTTACAAGCCATTAATTCTTGTATTTTCGCAAATGAAACCATTTTCTTCTTTGAACGGCTAACAAAAGTTCATTTATTATTTTCCTACTCGAGCTACAAAAAAACATACAAAATCGGGCACATAATGGATACAACTATTCGTACGTGTTAGTACATACTATATATATGTATAAAACTTAACATCAACTACAAGTATATATACTTATTTTTGATTAGACTAACTATATATTCTATATATCTGTGATAATTGAATTTATTTGAATTTGAAGGCAACCCTAAAGCTCGTAAGCCCGGTCACCGTTCTGTGATTGTTAAATAAGCGTGTCTTCGTCCTGTCCCTCGAATACCATTAGTAACGAGTGTTGAGAGGGAGATCGGCCCAGAGTAAGGCCACCAAGGGAACCGTCAGGCGAGAGAAGTCCCGTCTGCAGGCTATTGTTATCCCGATAACCGGATGTGGACGAAGTTTGTGACACAGAGTCCCAGGATATTTCGCCAATTGCTTTGGCCTGCTGTTCCTCCTGAGATGTTACCTACAGACAATTTAATTAGCAATACCAATGGAAACATTAATTTTTTAACTACTTACAATTGTTGGAGGTTCTATGGGAGTTAGACGACTGCGTTTAAGCCGGAATGTTTTTCGACTTGCCGCTTTTGAACGTTGCAACCGAGAGCGTGTGTGATCGCCCGAACTATCTTCAGCGGGACTTTCAGGAGAGAGTGGCGTTGTCGATGTTTCACCAGAAGAGTGACGAAACTCGACAGATGAAACAAAGCGCAGCTTAGGCGGCTGTGCCTTGAAGGGGGCTTGCTGTAGCGATTGGGAATGTGAGAGCTGGGATGCAATACCCGGTGGCAGTGCAGATGCAGTTGGAATTCCATGGCCCGAACCACTTGGTGTAGGACCAACAAGCGTTGGCGCTGAACCGGCTGCTGCCTCACCGCTATGGCTCTCACTGGTTGTGGTATGTGGATCACGACCTGTAGAGCTGCTGGACAACGATTCGCGCGGTGGATGTAGTGTCTGCTGGGAAAGCGTATCGCTTGGAGTGCATATGCCACCAGAGCCACTGCGCGAATCAATTGGTACAGCGGAAATGTGCGAATGGGTAGCCTGACCAGTTGTAGTGCCTGTGAATATAGAGATTAGCGAAGGTCGTTGCTGAGATTTATGTGCATCTGCCACACTTGTTGCAACTGGTGTATCGCTTTTCTTTTGCTCAGAGCTCTCACGATCTGTAGAGACTGAGAATAATGAGATTAGAAATGCGAATGTACATGATTATTATTATATATATATTTATATAGTTACCATAACGTTTATCTTCCAATTCATCGCGCAAGTCTTTTAACTCACGTGCCAACTCAAGGAGCAGTGCTCCCTTGGATTTAAGGCCTCCCTGTGGCGGAGTGCCACGTAATCGCTCTCTTATAATGAATTGCATATGTCGCTCGTGATCGCCAATCGGGGGTTGTGATATCTGAAGTAGGAAATGAATGAATATGCGATAGAATACTATATAGAATATCATTCATTTTCTACCTTATGCAAAATAAAGGGCAGCAAGACGATATAAAGAGGTGTACGATGAGTAACAACAAATTCCATAAAACTCCAAAGATCTGGCGCGGCCTCATTGCGTCTGCCCAAGTCACGCATAACACGCACAATTCGCGGCCATTCGCTAGAGAGACGATTCTCAAAGCAAATGCAAACGATTCGTAAAGCAAGGAAGGCAGCCTGATAAAGAGATCCAGAGATACGAGCAGGTCGTTTAGCATCGCGACTCCCTGTAAAGGTTAAGGAGCCAGCGCGCAAATCACCAGTTACCCGATTAATCTGAGACACCGCTTGGCCAGTACGACCTGCGGGCGGGCTCATGGCGTTGAGTACGGCATTAAGGAGAAATGTTGACAAAGTGCCAAAAATGATTCTTCAGGCCGCATCAGCATTAAACGTACCTCCGGATACTGGGAACGTTTAAAGAAGTACAAATCTCTTATATACCAATTGGGATTCAGTATCTTGCCTGCACAACATGAAAATATTATTAAATAGAGATTAAATTAAATGAATAAGCTTGTCTAATACTTACTACTCTTGTAGTCGACAAGACAATAATGTGAGAGACTTTTCTCATCAATGGGATAGTAATCCAATGCTTCCTTTAGTAGTTGACAGAAAAGTGTATCCTCCTGAACGGGAAACTGTGAGGGAATATTATAATCATCATCAGCAGGTCCGTGCACCACAATTTTCTTGGCAGCAGGCACATTTGCTGTAAGCAAAATAGACGCGTCGCATTGTTCCTTGCGCAAGATTTGCTTAAGATCCTTAAACATGATGCCATGCACGGAATGCACGACCATCCAAAGCACGGATAAAGCTGAACCAACAAGCTAATAAAAATGTAATCAGTATTAATTCTTATTAAATAATAATCTAATAAGATGTATGAACTTACTTCCTGTTTCAACTCGTTTGAAGATCTTACATAGAACATTATGTAACCAATAATAGAATTGTAGAGTGCAAAGGCTGCCTGCTGTGGCAGGCGTGGCACGAATCGTATCAGATGTCGTAGTAGCTTAAACATTTGATCCTGCCGATCACGGGTCAAACGTTCGAATACATAGCGTAAAAATAATGCGGACTCTTCAACCAGGCACACCCAAATAACCTGATAGGCTATCTCATATACAGCATTTCCATCAGATCCAATGGCTGCATCGTCCAAACAGCCGACAATCTGCATTACCGAGGAGCACAGCACCGAAGGGAATAACGAATGGGCATGATGTAAATGTGATGAAGTACGTGTTCCATCTAGATCCTCTTCGATTTCATGATCCTCATGTTCCATGCCCGGCTCATGTGATGCCTGTTGGCTGATGGGTATCATGGTAATCAAGAAGCTGTGCCGCTCGGCT
The DNA here is from genome assembly GCA_037044475.1 of Zaprionus obscuricornis. Taxonomy (NCBI): domain Eukaryota; kingdom Metazoa; phylum Arthropoda; class Insecta; order Diptera; family Drosophilidae; genus Zaprionus; species Zaprionus obscuricornis. Next base: position 3,620 of record JBAMBR010002250.1, on the reverse strand, counting down.
CGTTGCTTGTCTCGCTGCTGACGCAAAGCGTTGCGAATCGCCTCCGTTTGCTGCATCTTGCGGCTCTTTGTGGCGGTGACCAAGGAACGCTGCAAGTATCAAGGATGTTGCATTCGAATGATAATGTATACTTAACTTTATATCTACTTACATGTCTATCCTGATTAAGTGTCATATCCATATCTTTTGTTTGCTGTACCGGCATCCAAGGTGGATCAACAACTGGCAAACTTTCAATTCCAATTTTAGGTGAAGGCAGTGTAAATTCAATGCCACCTGGTGGCACCTTGAATGTAGCATCATGCGCATTTTCCTCCATGCGTGGCCAGACATGAAAACGACATTTCCACAGCACCAAATAACGTTGTATTGCTCCAATTCGTATATCGGGATTCTTGTGCTTTAGCGCTCGCTGCATTATGTCAAAAGCAAAATTTTGCGCTTTAACCGAACCCATCAGAAAAACAGCAGCACTTGTGGTTGCTGTGTCGTGATTTGTCTCCAGCAATAGCTCCCATGCGGCAGGCATAGCCTCTATGACCAATTCTTCGGTTAGAACCACAGCTCCCTTCAACATTGTGGACAGTGGAAAGTGAAACAGATTTCGTATGTGTATGCGTATGAATTTTAGTATTGGCGGCTCCTCCAACAGTTTCTTTTCTTTTTCTTGACGAAAAGATCGAGCCAATTTCTCAGCCATCTCAATATCAGGATCATCGCTTATGCTAGTAATGTAAAAAATAGATTAAATTAGTTTGTTACAGTAAACAAAATTGAAAAATAATTTACCGATCTTTTCGGGACAAACTATCCTTACGCTTGGACGGAGAAGTTTGTGTTGAACTTTGTTCAGATACTTTGCGGGTTGAACGTGGACGAGCAGTTGATTTGCCTGGATTAATTACAGTGGGCTCAACGGTTGGATGATCTATGTCATATGTAAATCCGAACTCCTCTCCATAAACCTTAAAGAAAATGGTGTATTAATTCAATGCATAACTTCCATTTGATGATTTACCTTCCGAGTGGCCTTTATAAGTCGAGTGCAGGAGCGCATGTGCCGCTTGTAGCAGAAAGGATGACAGTATCCTTTATGAGTGCAATAGTAATTGTAGCTGGTGATTAAATCGATAACTGCCTTAAGCCAAGGCATATTCTTGGCTGTATCGTCGTTTTCATTGGAATCTGTAGGAGATTCCGGCTGTTGATCGTCACTTAGAATTCCTGGGGACTCCTCGCCGCCACTAACCATGCCCTGTTCTGAGGTATCGCTGCGGTCCGAGAGTGAGGAGACCTTCCGTCTCGACTGCATGTTGACTGTATAAAAGGGAATATTAATTATAGAAATGATCAAAAGATACAGTTTTGGTAATCAACTTACAGTCTGTTTCAATCTCTTTACTATCCTTGGTATTGCGACGCAGCTTTAGTGAACGGCGTTTGAAGGATCCTCCGGTTGTCGTGGCTGTGCCTCGTCGTAATAAAAATGGACGTACAGCCGAGGCGGTGGGACGACGAGCTGCTCATTGAACAAATTTCAATTATGAATGAAGTGAAATAAATATAATAAAAAAATACATTACCTTCTTCACCTTCCTTGGTTAGGGTTGTGTTGCTGCTGTTTTCTGACTCATTATCCGGCTCATGAAGCACAAAAGATATCTTACGCTCTGTCGTCCCAGCACCGTCATTGCCCGCTGCAATAGATTGCAGACTCTGTGCCGATGTTTGAGAATGTCCCATCGAACTAAGAGCCATAGACCATCGACGATTTGCCTCACGATACACTTTTTCCCATGGTGCAGGTCTGTCCCGATGCATCATTTTCGATGTCTTGGGCAAGGTTATATAGGTGTCACGTAAAAAGGCTGTGATCTCAAAGAGCAGCACGCAGGCAATCAATTTCAGAGCATGTGGACAGTCATTGCCATGAGGATTCACTGATGCCTCATCCAGGAAATCTTCTTCCTCATCTTGTTGTAGTAGTTCGCGCTGTTTTTCTGGATCCGTTAAACTGGCATTCAGTGCCTCATACTGTAAACGCTCCGTAAAGAGAATTTCTTCGAGGCGTGCACCAACCATTTCCGCCCACTGATGAAACATTTTACCCGCAGCACGTAGTAAAATGTGTGTACGCCGTGCGCTTGTCTGGCTTACTTGATGTTTCATCTGGGCCGGATTTATGTTGGCACCCGAGGCACGATAACCGCCTACATTCTGTTTCATCCAGATGGGCCATTGACCCTTGTTGCATAAATGTACAAAATGTGCGCACTCAAGCAAGAAGGTAGCACGTGTAACCAATGGGGCTTGTGGCTACAATTGGAATAATAATCTGTTGACGAGATAAGAGGGAGGAGGGGGACAATACAATACATACCAGATCCAAAACTGCAGCAATTAACTGTGGGTCAGGAAAAGAACCTGGAGAACAGGTCTCCAGCAAAAAGGATAAGCGAAGCATGCCGACTCGTACCGGTTCAGTAGGTACTAGCTTACGTTCCTTAAGGATAACCACTTCGGATTCACGTGGTCCATCGCACATATCCGATGAACTGCGCCGACTGTAATCTGCTGTCTCTTCGATGCCGCCTACCTTCTTTTTGCCCTTAACAATGCCGCCGAAACGGTTCAGCCGTCGCTCAACGCGTCGCTTGGCGCGCTGTATGGAACGCCCAATGCCATCACTTGAACGACCACGCTGAATTTTCAACGAGGCGTGCCGCATGAATGTCGAAGATATCTCGGGATTTAACGAGCCTATCTCCAAGTCAATAGACGATGCCTCTTTGGGCGTACCGCGAAACCAGCGCACCAAGCCGCTGAGCCGTCCCAGCGAATTGCGTTCCGAGCTCGACGTGGAATCGGAGAGCAGCGCACGTTCGCTGTGTCGTGGCGTCAACGTCGGCCTCACTCCCGTCGTGCGCCTCCTGAAATTACTCAACGGTGATTGGCTCGTCTTGTAGTGTTCATCGCAGGGTTCTGTTTCCAACAGACTCTGCAAGTAATTAACGACCCGTATGATAATGACATGTTAATGCGTGTTTGATGTGACTCACCACGGCGCAGGCAGAAGATGTACTTCGTTTCTTTAGTAGTAAGCGACGTTGCGAGCGATTATCATCATTTTGCGCTCCTCCCTGATTGGTATCTGCTTGTGGTATGTGACTGTAGCCATAAAGAGAGCGACGGGGAGGAAGTTTCATTAATGTCCACTACAAGTTCCTACTGCTACACTTACCGTATCACACGTGTAGTCTGTGCCATTGGTCCCTTCTTATGTGGTCGCGGAGTAACTGCCAAGATGCCACTAAGAGCAACCAAACGAAATGGACCTCCATGGGCACCCTTCACATATGTTACCAGTTGTCGTATGTCACCATAGAGTGCAATATTTTCGGGCTGCTTCAGTTCCTTGCTGGCGTCCACAAAACGACTGACTAATTGCTTGAATACAGCGCCAACAACTTGTCCCTCGGCTGCTCCGCTCATGCCGCCACTAAAATTGGTGGAATAGCCGCCCTGACCTGGTACACCGCCAAGATCGGTGTTAACATTTTTATATCCACTCTGACGTTTATGAGCTATTGCATCATCGCATTACACACATATGTACATAC